>PVIW01008061.1:27443-65294 GCA_004026585.1 Noctilio leporinus | reverse complement strand
CCAGGGAGACAGACAGCCCAATTAAAAAATGGGCAAAGGACCTGAACAGACAACTCACTGAGGAAGATATACAAAGGGCCCAGAGGCATATGAAAGAATGCTCAACATCACTAGTCATCAGAGAGATGCAAATTAAAACCACAATAAGATACCACCTCACACCTGTCAGAATGGCAATCATCAACAAATCAACAGACAAGTGTTGGTGAGGATGCGGGGCAAAGGGAACCCTCATTGATAAGTTTTAACATCTGTGAAACCATCAAGATAGTGAACATATCTATCACCTCAAAAGCTTACTCTTGCTCATTCAATTCTTCCCTCCTACTCTCTCTAGTCTCCATTCCCCACTCCAAGCAACCACAGATATACTTTCTGTCGCTACAGATCAATCTGAATTGGCCAGTTTTGTATAAATGGAATTTCTTTTGTCTGGCTTCTTTTGCTCAACACAATTATTTTGAGATTCATTTGCTCATTCCTTGTTGCCTATATCAATAGTTCATCCTTTAAAAAAGATACTTTAGAGTAGTTATAGTTTCACAGCAAGAATGAGCAGAAGGTACAGAGATTTATCACATACCTCTGTCCCCCACACATGCAAAACCTACCCCACTATCAATATCCCACACTAGAGTGGTATATTTGGGTTGTTTCCAATTTTTGCCTATTACAGATAAAACCAGCTATTACCATTTTCCATTTCAAGTTTTTTTTGTTTTTTTTTTTTTTAAAGATTTTATTATTTTTAGAGAGAGGGGAAGGGAAAGAGGCAGAGAGGGAGAGAGACATCTATGTATGGTTGCCTTTCACCTTCCTCCAGCTATGGACCAGGCTTGCAACCTGCTTACCTGCTCAGACTGGGAATCAAACCAGTGACCTTTGGGTTCACAGGCTGGAACCTTATCCACTGTGCCACCAGCCAGGGCATCTATTTCAAGTTCTGATTTGTTTTTGTTATACGCTCTTTTGGGGCTTACTTTGGGTTTAATTTGCTCTTTTTTCTAGTTTAACACATTGTTGACTAGCAATTTTATACAAAATCTAATGCAGGTGCAAGCATAAGTTAACTCATTATCAGTCAACAACGTTTGGGCTTGAAAACATGAGATTTTTCATGACCGGTCAACAATGTGTTAATATGAAAGCTGCAGCCACTGACTGAAGACCTTTCTTCTTTTCCACTATAGGCACTTAGTTTTACAAATTCCTCAATGTTGCTTTAGTAAAGGCATACACATCTTTATTTTCATTCAGTTCAAACTACTTGCTAACTTCCTCTTTGTTTCTTCCTTGACCCATGGCTTATACATAACTGTGTTATAAATTTTTTAAATCTTTAAAAACTTTTTATTATTGCTTTCTAATTTAATACTTTATGGTCAGAGAACAGATTTACCCAGTCTGATCATCTCTGCCTTTTAACTGGATATTTAGACTATCTTGCTATTTTTTATTTGTTCTTTGTTCCCTTTTTCTTCTTTTCCTGCCTTACTTTGAATTTATCAAGCATTTCTTATGATCCTATTTTACTTATTTTGTTGGGCTGCTATTAACTCTTGTTATTTTAGTGGTTGCCCTAATGTTTATACTATCCATTTTTATATTGTACACCCAAGTGAAATGATATCATTTCACATATAATAGAAGTATCATAAAACAATGTACTGCCATTTATGTCCTCCCAGACTAAATGCATTTGTCAGGAATTTTAATTTTATATATGTTTAAACTTCCCAAAGTATTGTTATTTTTGAATAAACAATGTTCATTTAAAGAAATTACTCATAGTATTAATAAAAACAGCTTATTACAGTTTCTCACACAGACATTTCCAGTGTTCTTCATTCGCTGTGTAGATTCAGATTTTTTTTTTTAAAGATTTTATTTCATTATTTTTAGAAAGAGGGGAAGGGAGAGAGGCAGAGAGGGAGAGAGACATCAATGTATGGTTGCTTTTCACCTGCCTCCAGCCACAGACCTGACTGGAGACCTGGTTTGCAACCTTGTTATGTGCCCTGGCTGGAGAATTGAACCTGCAACCTTTGGGTTCACAGGCCGGCGCCTTATCCACTGCGCTACCAGCCAGGGCTAGATTCAGATTTTTACCTGGTATAATTTTTCTTCTACCTGAAGAATATCCTTTAACATTTTACCAAGTTTGGATCTGCAGGTAATGAATTCTCTCAGCTTTTGCATGTCTGAAAACTTCTTTACTGTGTCTGTTTTTCAAAGATATTTTCATGTGCTAAAGAATTGTAGGCAAGGGTTGAGATGATGGCATAGGTAAACATGCTTTCTCCTTGCACAACTATGGCAAAAATGACAATTAGACTGTAAAACAATTATCACCCAGATTCATCAGAAAACTGAGCTGTACAGAAATCCCACAGCTGAGAATTTAAAAAAGTGACATTTATCCAGATGGTTAAGAGGGGTGGTGATGCAAAGACACTGAGAGCCAGAGAGGTATAAAGATGTATAGTGGCATAGGGAGGCATGGAAATGCTGAACAGGTGGTCCCATTTCCACATGTGGTGAATAAAAATTGGGAGGGATAACTCAGGAGCACCCAGCCTGGAGTTTCAGTGCCAGAAACATAAGTCTCCTAACTTCAAGCTGTAAAAACCAGTGGGGGTTGAGGTCGAGAGAAAACTGCAGGATTCTCAAGAGACTCCTGAAAAAGGCTGCAATGGGCTTAAAACTTACACAGACTCTCCCCCCTCTGAAATTAAGCACCAGGGCAACAGGCAGGAGGGCACCAGTGGCATACAGGAAATAACTCAAGTGACTGGCAACAGGGACCGTTCTGGGAAACAGCTTCTTTCAGGGTAAAACTCCAGAGGCCAGGCAGTGGCACTGTCCTCTCTCCATTATATAGAACCACAGAGTGGTGCCACATGTTGCCCTGCCCAGAAAATTACCTAGGGCTTCGCCCCATACAACCTAGCAGGTGCACTTTTCTATAATACGCCATGCTATTGTAGACAGGGTGTCAAAGCAGTTTTACTTGATACACAGAAACAAACACGGGGAGGCTGCCAAATTGAGAAGACAAATAAATATGACCCAAGTGAAAAAACAGAGAGACTTCTAGTCAAGATGGTGGCAAAGGTAAACACAGCTTACCTTTTCACACAACCACATCAACATTGCAACTAAATTACGGAACCAGAAGAAATGGAGTTGAGTTGAAGTTTGACAATTATAAAATGGAGAAACCATATCATCCAGGCTGGTAGGAGGTGAGCAGATGCAGAACGGTCTGGTCCCACACACGTGTGGTGGGTAAAATTTGAGAGGGATGTCTTGGGAGTAGGAGTCACAGCCCCACATGAGGCCCCCCAGCCCAGGATACCAGTGCCAAGAAGATAAATCCCTACAAACTTCTGACTGCAAAATCTAGCATGGACTGAGTCAGTGGAAGAAACTTCTGGAGTTTAAGCAGTTCCTTTTAAAGAACCCACACACTGAATTTACTTAGACTTGCTCCCTTTGAGCTTCAGCACCAGGGTAGCAGCTTGAAAGGCAACCAAGTGGAATACAGAAAGGAACTGAAGTGGTTGGCATCAAGGTGAAAGCTAGCAGACCGCTTTCTCACAGATAGAAAGGCAGGCAGAGCCACAGAGCCAACATGCAGGTGCCATATCTAAGGCTCCATCAAGCTCGCTAACTCAGTATGCCCCATCCTGGAGATCCCATAAGGCCCCGTACCACCCAACTTACACTTGGTAAGTGTAGTTTTTCCATATGAATAGCTGGTCTTGCCTCAAGCTTCCCAACTTCCTAAATCCTATCAAACAAGCAACAGCTGGCCACAGTGAGCCCTAGCACCATACCTTTTCCAAGTGGTCCTAGGCACAACACTAGCAGCAGCCAGCCTAGTTTCATAACTTGGCTTCACTTCGGAATCTCTAAGCCATGCACAAGTAGCAGCCATTTCAGATTGTTACATAGCATAGGCTGGATGGCCCCAGGCAAAACACAGCTCAGAGCTGACCTTGGCTTGCACAACCTGGGAAACCCCAGGATCTGCACACCCAGTGGACAGCTACAATGTTGGAGCACCACCATCCTCCTACTGATCTTCCACAGAGGATACAGGTTGATGGTCAGTAGTCAAAGCTAATACTTGCAACTGAATGGCCTGGGTAAATCCCTCCCATTGATCTGACATCAGCAACCAAGGCTCAACTACAAAAGGCGGGTGTACTCAGCCCCCCTCTTTCATTGAAGAGCACACCTCAAGTACTCAACTTGGGTGGTAAGGGAGGCTGTGCCATGGACCCTACAGGACAATTACTACATTAGACTATGACACCAAGCCAAGGAGTCATAGCATCTCTACCTAATACATAGACACAAACACGGGAAGGCTGCCAAAATGATGAGACAAAGAAACATGACCCAAATGAAAAAACACATCAAACTCTGGAAAAAGAACTAAACAAAATGGAGGTAACAATCTATCAGATGTAGTAGTTCAAAAATAATGGTTATAATGATGCTCAGGGAACTTAGTAATACCTCAGCATCTTTAAAAATGATCCACCCAGGCTGGTGGCTCAGTGGATAGGTACCAGCCTACAAATTCAAAGGTCGCTGGTTCGATTCCCAGCCAGGGCACATAACCAGGTTTCCAGCCAGGTCCGTAGCTGAAGGCAAGTGAAAGGTAACCATACATTGATATTTCTCTCTCTCCCCCTCCTTCTAAAAATAATAAATTTTTAAAAACTAAATAAATAAAAGATCCTATCAGAAATGAAGGATACAGTAATTGAAATAAAGGACAATTTACAGAGAACCAACAGTAGGGTGGATGAAGCTGAGAAACATATCAATGATTTGGAACATAAGGAAGCAAAAAACAATCAGAACAAGAAGAGCAAAGAATAAAAAAACAAAACAAAAACAAACACAAAAAAAACCCAGGAGAGTGTAAGGAGCCTACAGGACAACTTCAAGCATTCCAACATCTGCATCATGGGCATGCCAGAAAAAGAGAAAGAGCAAAAAATTAGATGCCTAACTGAAAAAATAATGACAGAAAACTTCCATATTTGGTGAAGGAAATAGACATACAAGTCCAGGAAGCACAGAGTCTCAAACAAGTTGAACCCAAAGAGGACCACACCAAGATACATAATCACTAAAATGCCAAAAGTTAAAGAATCTTGAAAGCAGCAAGAGAAAAGCAGAGTTGCCTACAAAGGTTTCCCATGAGACTATCAGTTGATTTCTCAAAAGAAACTATGCAGGCAAGAAGGGACTGGCAAGAAGTATTCAAAGTGATGAAAAGCAAGGACTTACAACCTAGATTACTCTATCCAGCAAATCTATCATTTAGAAAGGAAGGACAGATAAAAGTGCTTCCTAATCAAGGTAAAGCTAGAGGAGTTTGTTATCATGAAGCCATTATTACATGAAATATTAAAGGGGCTTATTTAAGACAAAGATGAAATTTATGAACATTAAAATGGCAACAAGCCCTGGCTGGTGGCTCAGTGGATAAGTGCCAGCCTATAAACCCAAAAGTCACTGGTTTGATTCCCCAGTCAGGGCACATAACCAAGGTTGCAAGCCAGGTCTCCAGCCAGGTCCATAACTGGGTGCAGGTGAAATGCAACCATATACAGATGTTTCTCTCCCTTTCTTCCTCCCTCCCTGTCCTTACCTCTCTAAAAGATAATGAATAAAATATTTAAAAAATGTTTTAAATGGCAACAAATTCACAATGATCAACAACTGCATCTTTAAAAAAGACAAATGAAGCAAACAAGTTTCATAGATATGGAGATCATTTGGAGGGTTATCAGTTGGGCACACCAGCATCAAAAAGGACTTAGAAACTATCAGTAAGAGCCAGGAGGAAATGAAGAATACAATTTCTGAATTGAAGAATACAGTAGAAGGAATCAACACTAGGCTAGAGGAAGCAGGGGACAGGGTCAGCAAGTTGGAGGAAAATGTAGACAAATACTCCAAGACAGTACAAGAGAATGAAAAAAGGCTGAACAAGATTGAAGAGGGTTTAAGAGAGCTGCAGGACAATATGAAATGAAATAACATCCGTATCATAGGGATACCAGAAGGAGAAGAGAAACAAGGAATGGAAAACCCGTTCAAAAAAGTAATGACAGAAAATTTCCCCAACATGATGAGTGAAAACACTACTCAAGTTCAGGATGTATAGAGGGTCCCAATGAAGATCAACCCAAACAGAACAACTCCAAGGCACATTATTATTAAAATGGCTAATTTCAAAGACAAAGAGAGGATCCTAAAAGCATCAAGAGAGAAACCACAAATAACATATAAGGGGGCTCCAATAATTATTCAAATGATTATTCAACAGAAACAATTCAAGCCAGAAGGGAGTGACAAAAAGTATTTCAAGTAATGGAAAACAAAAGCCTACAACCAAGAATACTCTACCCAGTAAGGTTCTTGTTCAAGATAGAAGGAGAAATAAGGAGTTTCCTAGACAAAAGAAGGCTAAAAGACTACATCTCTACCAAACCAGCATTGCAAGAAATGCTAAACGGTCTTCTTTAAAAAAAAAAAAATAGAAGAAGAAGAAGAAACAGAGAGAGTCAAAGAGGAATACAGATACAAAGTGAGAAAATGGCAATGAATAAGTATCAATCAATAATAACCTTAAATGTAAATGGATTAAATGTGCCAATCAAAAGACACTGGGTAGCCAAATGGATAAGACAACATGACCCACATATATGCTGTCTTCAAGAGACTCACCTCAGAACAAAAGATCAACACAGACTGAGAGTGAAGGGATGGAAAAATATATATCAAGCAAATGGACATGAAAAAAAGGCTGGGGTAGCAACCTTTACTTCAGATAAAATAGATTTTACAGTGAAGACCATAAAAAGATAAAAAAGGATATTTCACAATACTTAAGGGAATAATCCATCAAGAAGAAATAACTCTGGTAAACATATACGCACCCAATGTGGGAGCTCCGAAATATATAAGGAAAATATTGGAGGACTTCAAGAAGGATGTAGACAGTAACACACTAATAGTAGGGGATTTTATTACCCCATTATCAACAACGGACAGATCTTCCAAACAAAAAATCACCAAAGAGGTTGTGGCACTGAATAACACTCTAGAGGAAATGGACCTAAATGATATATACAGAGTCTTTTACCCCAAAGAAGCAAAAAACACATTCTTTTCAAATGCACAGGATCATTCTCTAAGATAGATCACATGGTAGGTCACAAGAAAAGCCTCCACAAATACAGAAAAATTGAAATCATACCAAGCATCTTCTCAGATCAAAATGGCTTAAAACTAGAAACCAATCTCAAGGGAAAAAAACAAAAATACTCTAACTCATGGAGACTGAATAACATGCTTTTAAGCAATGAATGGGTTAACAATGAGATCAAAGATGAAATTAAAAAGTTCCTGGAAACAAATAACAATGAACACACAAAAGCCCAAAACCTATAGGACACAGCAAGGCAGTCCTCAGAGGGAAATTTATAGCAATACTGGCCTACCTAAAAAGGTCACAAGAAGTTTATACAAATGACCTAACCATAAAGCTGCAAGAACTAGAGAAGCGACAACAAACAAAGCCCAAGAGCAAGTAGAAGGAAGGAAATCATCAAGATCAGAGAAGAACTAAATAACTTAGTGATTCAAACTACAATTCGAAGAATCAACAAGTTCGGGAGCTGGTTCTTTGAAATAATAAACAAAATTGACAGGCTTTTAATGAGACTCATCAAGAGAAAGAGAGGTAGGACCCAAGTAAATAGAATCGGAACTGACAGAGAAGAAATCACCATTGATACTTCAGAAATACAAAAGATTGTAAGAAATTATTACAAACAACTATATGACAAGAAATATGACAATCTGGTTGAAACGCACCCAGAAGAAGCAGAAAGCCTGAATAGGCCAATAACAACTAGTGAAATTGAAGAAGTAATCCAAAATCTCCCAATGCACAAGAGCCCCACACCAGATGGATACACAGGTGAATTTTACCAAACATTTAAAGAAGAACTAACTTCTATCCTTCTCAACCTATATCAAAAAACAGAGGAAGAGGGAAGACTCCTAAACTCTTTCTATGATGCCATTATTATTCTAATCCCAAAACCACGCTGAGACACAACTAAGAAAGAAAACTATAGGCCAGTATCTCTGATGAACATAGATGCTAAGATTCTCAACAAAACATTGGCCAACTGGATTCAGCAGTACATTACAAAGATCATACACCATGATCAAGCAGGTTTCATCCCAGGGATGCAAGGATGGTATAACATTTGTAAATCAATAAATGTAATACACCATATCAACAAATTGAAAGACAAAAACCATATGATCATATCAATAGATGCTGGGAAAGCATTTGATAAAGTACAGCAACCATTTATTATAAAAACCCTCAGCAAAATGGGAATAGAGGGAGCATACCTCAACATCATAAAGGCCATATATGAGAAACCTGAAACCAACATCATACTTAATGGAAAAAAACTAAAAGCATTCCCCCTAAGATCAGGAACGATATAAGGCTGTCCACATTCTCCACTTGTATACAACATCGTCTTGGAAGTTCTAGCCATAGCCTTCAGAGAACAAAAAGGAATGAAAGGTATCCAAATTGGAAAGGAAGAAGTCAAACTGTCATTGATTGCAAATGATATGATAGTGTACATAGAAAACCCGATAGGCTCCACCAAAATCTTACTTGACCTAATATGCAAACTGAGCAAAATAGCTAGATATAAAGTCAATATCCAGAAATCAAAAGCATTTTTGTCTATCAATATTGAAACATCAGAAATAGAAGCAAGAAAACAAATCCCATTTACCATAGCAACAAGAAAAATAAAGTACCTAGGAATAAATTTAACTAAGGAGGAAAAGACCTGTACTCAGAAAACTACAGAACATTGAACAAAGAAATCAAGGAAGATACAAATAAATAGAAGCATATACCATGTTCATGGACGGAAAGAATTAACCTCATTAAAATGTCCATACTGCCCAAAACAATTTATAGATTCAATGGAATCCCAATGACAGACTTCACAGAGATAGAAAAAACACTTCAAAATTTATATGGAGCCAAAACGCCCATGATTAGCCATGGCAATCTTGAGGGGGAAAAAAAAATAATAATAGGATAGGAGGAATCTTTGAATACTGGACTTCAAACAATACTGCAAGGCTACTGTCATGAAAGCTATCTGGTACTGGCATCAGAATAGATATATACATCATTGGAACAGAATAGAGAGCCCAGAAATTAACCCAGGACTCAATGGTCAACTAACATTCGACACAGGGGGAAGAAACATAAAATGGAGTAAAAACAGTCTCTTCATCAAGTGGTGTTGGGAGAACTGGACAGCAACATGAAAGAACATAAAACTAGACCACCAACTTACACCATAAACCAGAATAAACTCAAGATGGAGAAAGGATTTAAACATAAGCAGTGCCACCATAAAGGTCCTAGAGAAAAATATAGGCAGTCAACTTTTTGATATCCAATACCGAAATATTTTTACTGATATTTCACCAAGGGCAAAGGAAATAAAAGAACAAATCAACAAATGGGTCTATATCGAATTTAACAGCTTCTGTTCAGCTAAAGAAAACACCAGCAAAATTCAAAGGGAACCAACTGTATGGGAAAACATATTTGTCAACGATACCTCAGACAAGGGTTTGATCTCCAAAATATATAAAGAACTAATGCAACTCAACACCACGGAGACAGACAGCCCAATTAAAAATGGGAAGAAGACCTGAACAGACAACTTATTCAGGAAGACTTGCAAAGGGCCCAGAGGCATATGAAAGAATGCTCAATATCACTAGTCATCAGAGAGATGCAAATTAAAACCACAATAAGATACTACCTCACACCTGTGAGAATGGCAATCATCAACAAATCAACAAACAACAAGTGTTGGCAAGGATGTGGGGCAAAAGGAACCCTCGTGCACTGTTGGTGGGAATGCAGGCTGGTGCAGCCACTATGGAAACAGTATGGAGTTTCCCCAAAAAACTAAAAATGGAACTGCCTTTTAATCCAGCAATTCCACTACTAGGACTATACCCAAAGAATCCTGAAACACTAATTCATAAAAACCTCTGTACCCCTATGTTCATAGCAGCACTATTTACAATTGCCAAGTGCGGGAAACAGCCTAAGTGCCTATCAGTGGATGATTGGATCAAAAAACTTTGGTAAATTTACACAATGGAATACTGGTCAGCTAGTGGAAAGTGCAATCACATGTTATACAAGTAGGAATGGACATATGAGGAGTGATCCCAGGCCCAGACCAGACCATAGGGCTCATGGTTCCAGCACTGAGGAAAATAAAGCCTCGTTGCTTCTGATTATAAAACCAGTGGGGGCTGGGGCAGAGGGAGAAACTGCCAGCCTCTTAACAGAGTCCATATTTTTAGAGGGCCCCCACAGTCCTCTAACTTCCACAAACTCAGCCACTCTGGAATCACAATGTGGGCAACTGCTAGAGGGGTGCCAGTCCCATACTCCCATACAGGAAGTGGGAGAAGGTGTCTGGATAAGGGGAGAGTGCTGAGCAAGTGACACTGTTCCCTCTCAAGTCCCTCCCCTACATAGAGCACCATGTGGTGAATTGGGTGGCCAGGCACTGAGGAATACCTAAGGCTCCGCCCCTAAAGCATAACAGGTACAACAGCTCTACCTAAGACACAGAGACAAAGGAGACTGACAAGTTGAGAAGACAGAGAAGTATGGTCCAAAAGAGGGAACAGATCAAGTTCCAGTGAGAGAACTAATCCACAAGGAGACATCCAACCTAACAAACACAAGGTTCAAAACACTGATGATAAAGATGCTCACACACTTGACAGACATTCTTGAGAACAGCCAGTGCATAAGGAAAGAAGTGAAGGGGCTATGCTAAGTGAAATGAAGGAAACCAACGGTGAAGGGAAAGAAACCAGCGGTCAAAACAGTGATCTGGAACATACAGACGAAATAAACATTCAACCAGTACAGAATGAAGAAACAAGAATTGGAAAAAAAAGAGGAGAGGCTTAGGAACCTCCGGGACAACTTTAAACCTGCCAAAATCCAAATCATAGGGGTGCCAGAAAGAGAAGAGGAAGAACAAGAAATCTAAAACTTATATAAAAAATAATGAAGAAAAATTTCCCAAATTGGCAAAGGAAATAAACTTACAAATCCAGGGAGCACAAAGAGTCTCAAACAAGCTTGCCCCAAGGAGGACCATACCAAGACACATCATAATTAAAATGCCAAACATTAATGATAAAGAAAGAATCCTAAAAGCAGCAAGAGAAGAGCGTTACCTACAAAAAGGGTTCCTATATGACTATCAGCTGATTTCTCAAAAGAAGCTTTGCAGGCAAGAAGGTGCTGGCAAGAACTATTCAAAGTGATGAAAATCAAGGACCTACAACCAAGAGTACTCTATCTAGCAAAGCTATAATTTAGAATGGAAGGGCAGACGAAGTGCTTCCCAGACAAGGTAAAGCCAAAGGAGTTCATCATTATGAAGCCATTATTACATAAGATGTAAAAAGGACCTATTTAAGAGAAAGAAGATGATCAAAACTATGAACATTAAAATGACAAACTCACAACTTATCAACAACAGAATCTAAAAAAGAGAAACAAAAACAAACTAAGCAAACAACCAGAATAGGAAGAGAATAATAATAGGTAGGAGGATCATCTGGAGGATTATCAGATGGGAGGGTAAAGGAGAGAAATGGGGAAATGGTGCAGAGATTAGGATGCATAATTGAGGCCCTGGCTGGTGGCACAGTAAATAAGGTGCCGGCCTGTGAATCCAAAGGTCGCTGGTACGATTCCCAGCCAGGTCCGTGCCTGGAGGCAGGTGAAAGACAACCATACATTAATGTTTCTCTCCCTTTCTCCCTTCCCCTATTGTTTTAAAAACAATAAATAAAATCTTAAAAAAAAAGAAGCATAATTGGTAAGTACAAAATAGACAGGCGGATATTAAGTATAGTCTAGGAAAGGGTGAAGCCAAAAACTTACATGCACAACCCATGTACATGAACTAAGGTGGGTGGGAATACTGGAGGGAAGGGGAGTACTGGGTGGAGGGGAGCAAAGGGAAAAGAAATTGGGACAACTGCAACAACATAATCAATAAAATATACTTAAAAAAAAAAACCAAAAAACAGCCCTGACCAGGGTGGCTCCATTGGATAGACATCTTTCTGCAAAGTGAAAGGTCACAGATTCAATTTCTGGGCAAGGCACAGGCCTGGGTTGTGGGTTCTGTCCTCAGCTGGGGTGCATACGAGACATAGCTGATCAATATTTCTTTTCTTTTTTTTTTAATATTTAAAATTAAAAAAAAATTTTGTTGCTGTGATACTTCTCTCTCACATCGATGTCTCTCCCTCTTCTCCCTCCCTTCCTCTCTCTAAAAATAAATATTTAAAAAACAAAAAATAAAAATTCACCTGAGAGCATTTCTGAGTATCTTTTTGGCTTTATTCAGCCATTCATAAATCGGGCAGCATCCAATTTAGCAGATAGAAAGTAGCTCCTAGAAGCTGTAAAAATGAGAGATTTTACAGGCATTAAGAAGAAGGGACAAGGAAGTTGTACTGGATAAAAAGTCTGCCCAGTTGTTCAAGGTCACTTTCCTTTATGGCTGGTAGGGTTTTGCCTGGCAGGTGATCTGACTAATGCTAATATATGATTCCTGATTGACTGGTTTAAGGTTCCACTTTGGGAAGAGCTCAAAGTGTACTTAAATCTTGGTTTGGTGAGTAGGCCTATTTTGGGCTTGCTGTTCTTTTTTAATACTGCTTTACTATTCTTCATAGTACTTAACTACCCCTTGAAATTTTACTGAATATTTATTTACCTGCTAGCTTTTTGCTATTTTTTTTCCTTCATGAGAATGTAAACTCCGTAAGTCTGGGACTTGTCAAACTCTTGTGTAACATTTCATATATGTCCTCTAGCAAATAGTAGGCCCACAATACTTATTAGATGAATGAAAGAATAAACATGCAAACAATATCCTTGACATATGCTATAATGTAAATAGCAATTTTCCAGGGGAATTTCATTTTCTCACATATCTTCTCTTTTAAATTTCTATTAAGAATCTTTTTACTTTTGTAATTTAAAAAAAATACTAAAATTAGAGAGGCGAAGAGGGAAACAGAGAGGCTACCTCAAGGTCTGCCTTTCACCGTGGCAAATGTCATCCCCCAGGGTGGCCTCATACCTAGAGAACCCTGCCTTGATTCCTGCAGAATTTTCCTGAAGTTTTCTCTTAGGGCCCTATGCTATACTGGTAGGCTTCCAGCTGGCCTACATTGGTGTAACAGTCCATTCTTTCAAGAACCCTAAGCTAAATATCAAATGTCCAAGAACAGCATTCTTATTTTCCTCCCAGTAAGTTCTGCCATGACATGCCTTGTAGAAATGTTCTGTGTCCCCAAAATTTGAGAATTTTTTTTTCTGTAGAGATACCTCAGTAATCCAGGGATGCACTGACAGGATGCATTGTATCTTGTCAATGAAACGAAAGCCTAAAATGTGAGATACTCTGAAGACAACTTGGCACATACACAAAGAAGTTAGGGAAACAAAGGATGAATGTGAGATCAGATTAATCACCTCCAGTCATCCCTGCATTTCATCTCTACTACGGTCATCTTTATAATATTTGAGCATTAAGAGCTGATGGCTGCCACTTTACTGGTGTGGCTCACTATGTTGAGCACTGTTGCATAAACCTAAAGATCAGTAGTTGATTCTTGGTTGGGGCAAATGTCTGGGTTGCAAACCAAATTCCTGGTCGGGGGTGTGCAAGAGACAACTAATTGATGTTTCTCTTCCTTTCTCTCTCTTTCCCTTCCCTTCCCTTTAAAAAGTAAAAAAGAAAAAAAGAAAAAAAAGTAAAAAAAGAGCTGACAGATGCCATGCATTACAATAGACAGACAACAAAATCTCTGGGGACAGGTACTGTCTTCTTTCATCTTTACATCCTCAGTGCCAAGCATGGCCTTTGCTGGCCCAGTAACTGCCTGCTGAACACCTGGCACTGACATGGCCAATTTCAGGTAAGAACAACATGATATTTCAGGATCAGCATTAGAAAAAATAATGATGAACAGGTAGGAAGTCTCTACTGTATAATTATGAGGAGAAGAAAACAGATGAAAGTTAAGACCTATTATTACAGGAAGATTTTCCCCATAAACTTCATTTTGAAAAGAAAAATGCTCTAATGGGAGAAGGAGAAGGATCACGAGTCAGGAATAGCATCCTGTCTTTGTCATTGTCAGCACAAACCTGAGATGACCCATCTCCTCTATCTCTTTCCAAGGCTATTTCCATAATGATGTCTTTAGAACCTTTTAATCTACCCCTAAATATTTCCCACATTTGAGCAATATCTGTCCAAAGTTACTATTAGAAGACAGATACTACCTTGAGAAAGTAGAGTACACAAGGCTGGAAAGAACTGAGAAGCAAGCACAGATATAGAACACAAAGTCCCAGAAAAAATGAAAATACAATCAAAGAACTAAGTTCCAAAGTCCTGGGTCCAGGGCTGGAACCTTATCAAAGGCTGGCCTTGTTAAGATAAATCACAACTGGGAAGAGATGGACTCAACAAAGGTCCCCTGCTGAGGCTCCATAACAAAGCCTGCCCTCTTGCTTATCTGCAGTCTAGGCATAAATTATACTTGGGAGAGTAGAAGAAGGGAGGGAAAATGCAGACCTTAACTACAAAAGGTAGCTCAGAACAAGTTCTCATAAAAAAGAAAAAAAAAAAAGCCTTTCCAATCAGCTTAGAGGGCAAGCTTAATATTAACCCTCAGGGAGGTTAATGTTGAAGGAGATAGGTGTTAACCTCAGTCACCCACCTTTCTAAGTTATGGGGAAGCCATTGGCAGCCCTAGATGAAGTCCCTTTCTTCGGGTCAAGGTGGAAGAAGGGTGAAGCCTAATTTCTTCTGTATTTACATATAAGGGTCATCACTATGACACCTCCAATGCAGCCTACTGCTTTCAGTCATCTGGTAGATCTGTCCTGAGGGCTGGGAATTGAAGAATAAAGACATATTGACTGAAACACAGACTTAAAAATCTCATTACTCTCTTCATAGGGTTATGAATATGCTTTTATGCATATTCCCCAAAACTCCAAGGTTACTGAAAAAAACATGAAAGGCCCACAAAAATCTCTCATTTGCCAAGTCCTTTCTTACCAGAAAACTGTGCAAAGCAAAACTAGTATATAGTTCCTCCAGCTGTGGAGTACAAGGTTGATATATGAGTTAGATAAATATTTACCTTTAAAAATAAACCTTTAGCGAAGACATTTAAAAATTTTTTTTTCCTTTTTTCTACTTCCAAAATTGTTGAATCAGTTGCTGATGTTAAAAAAGTTAGAGCTCACATGCACAGACATACACACACACAACCAGTTAGTCTTCTGGAGAGACCAGAAGATCTGGCCACCTTGGACCCTACCAGGCAACAAGAAGAGATAGTTCAATAGCTGCTGCCTCCTACAGAATAGAATATTCTTACTACTTCTATGCAGCCCTCAATATCATCCTGGCCTCCTAGAATTAATAAACAAAAAAAATTTTTCTTTGAAATAATCCGCTTAGTGCATCTATAGGTATTAGACATATTCATATCGTTGCCTAGTCTAAATCAAGAAAAAAAGTGGGGAGAACCATACATAAAATGGGGAACAAGACTAGGGAAGCAGCCCTGACTGGTGGCACAGTGGATAAGGAGCCAGCCTATGAACCCTAAGGTTGCTGGTTCTATTCCCCAGCCAGGGCACATAACCAGGTTGCAAGCCAGGTCTTCAGCCAGGTCCATAGCTGGAGGGAGGTGAAAGGCAACCATACATTGAAGTCTCTCTCTTCCTCTCCCTTCCCCTCTCTTTGAAAATAATAAATTAAAAACAAACAAACAAACAAAGCAACAAAAAGACTAGGGTAGCAGCCCCAGATACAGAGGAAAATCTGGATATAACAAATAATTTTCTGTGGACATATAAATCACCAAACTGAACCCAGAAAGAGATACAAATGTAAGAAACTACTAGGTCTGTCCAGAAAGTATCGAGCCAATGTCAATATAAAAGTTTGACAGACAAAACTTTCCGGACAGACCTGGTATAATAATTAAAGCAATAAATAAAATCTTTAAAAAAAAAATTTTTCAGAGAGAGCAGATGAGAGGGAGAGAAACATCAGTATACGGTTGCCTTTCACCTGCCTCCAGCTACAGACCTGGCTGGAGACCTGGCTTGCAACCTGGTTATGTGTGCCCTGGCTGGGAATCAAACCAGTGACCTTTGGGTTCGCCGGCCAGCACCTACCTATCCACTGTGCCACCAGCCAGGGCAAGTGTTATATTTTTAAAAGCACCAGGCTTAGGTAGTTTTATAACGGAGTTTAAACCAAAGTTTAAAGTAAAAGATCATCCAAAAGTATTTAGATAAAGGAGAAAGTTTCTGGAAAACACTAAAATAATTTGATAAAGATGACATTATAAAAGAAAATTGCAGACGAGCCTCACAAATAATGGTGTTTAATTGCCAAGTAAATTAAGTAGAATGTAACTGACTACACGGTAACAAAATTGTCACTGATGATTCAGTAATGATTATTCAGTAGTATAAAGTCTACTTATTATAACTGAGATCAAGGGAGAAAAATCTATATAATTTCATAAATGATAAAAACAGCATTTGATATTAATTCAACAAACTACAAAAAGTGGTCTCAGTAAAGTCAGGAAAAAGATAAGGGTACCCAGTATCATCCCTATTACTTAATCTTGTTCTGGAAATACAACACAACCAAAACAAAGAAATAAGACCCGTAAACTTATAAAACAAGGGACAAAATTCTTATTATTTGCAACTAACAGGATAATATACCTGGAAAATCTAAGAGAAACAACTACAAAAAATTAACATTAATCTTATTAGAAATTAAGATTACATGTAAATTGCTAATTATAAAATTATTAGCAATATGTAACATAAGGATCCTATTTTAAATCATAACAAAAAAACAACTAGGAATAAACTTAAGAAATGTACAGAACTTTAAAACAAACTAAGTTGTTTCTGAAACAATTAGGAAGGTGTATATAGATTGGATACTAGATATTAAATTACAGATAGTAAGTTGTTGGTTTTAATAAATGATAAAATATTGTAATTATATATTCCATAAAGTCCTTACTTGTTCATGACATAGTATGAAATATTTGCAGATGAAATAATTTATTTTAAAAGTCTCGTTTCCACCCTACAAAAAATGGAAGTGGGGAACAGATAAGTGATTCAAAATAGGTAAAATATGGAAAACTGTTGAAATGAAGTGATAGATAACATGGAGGTTCTAATGTTTTCTTCTGTACTTTTGTATATTTGAACATGTACACAATAGAGTTTAAAAAAAATGTGCAGTGGGATACCAAAGAAGGATCTTGAAAGATGTAAATAACCCTAAAGGCATACAATAGTTTATAAAAGCATAGAAAAATTGCAACCTATAATTAAGAAATGCAAATTAAATCTGCAAATCAGATGTTATTTTCATCAATCAAACGGAAAAGATCAAAATACCTGGTACTACTCAATATCCAGGCGGATAGCTGACAGTGCTGGAGAGTTACAAATCACCCCAACCTCTTTGGAGGATATTTTAGCTTTACCTTTCAAATTTAACACAAACCCTACCAAGCAATTCCACTTCTAGGAATTTATCATAGTCATTCATTCAACAAGTATTTTCTCCCTTCTACTATGTGCCAGGTAGTGGAGAACAGAGGTGGCACAAACAATGTCCCTGCTTTCATTGTGCTTTCATTCTCATGGGGAAGAAGACAACCCATAAGCAAATCAAGTCAGGTAAGGGATAAATGCAATGAAGTAAAAATAAACAGAATAAGGGCTTTGGGGTGGCATGAAGACTACTTTGGATGTGCTGGTCTGGGAAAGCTTGTCTGAGGATGGAGTAGCTGAGCAGAGACCTGGACACAAGGAGAAAACAAAGCAAGAGAATGACCAGGAGAGTTACAGGCAATAGGGAAGGAAGCCAAGGTAAACAATAAATACTTGGCCTTTCTAACCTCTCCTCTCCTTTTTATTCTTCTAACAGTCTTTTGTTTATCCCAAAGGTATTAACACCACTTGAATCTCTCTTTGTCCCCCATACAAAAATAAAAATAGTCAAATCCTTTTAACACAGTACATCTTTCAAGGAAGGTGTTGGGCCAGCATTGTTTTTCTAAACATCATTGTGCATCACAACTTGATTTTGTTAAAGAAGGAATTTCTCAATCTATCTGCTAGGCCAAGCCTATTAATAAAAATTATTAAAGCTAATCATCACTTTTTAATGCAGATAAACCTTTCAACAGAAAACAATACATTAATTTCACAAAAATATACCCACAAAAATACTGTTGATCCCTCCCCTTCTGGGAGGTACTTAATTTCATGATATTTTAAAATATGTCATTTGTCCAATATTCATATTTTAAGCTGAATGACCTTTTAGATAATTAATATTTTAGGGGCTTTTTGGATAAATATTTTACACTGAAGTGGCCAGTGTCAGTTAAGGGCATCCAAGTTCATCTTGAAGGAAATAACTGTTACAACACCTGAGAACATATTAATTTCTTTCAACACCATAAAACATGAGGACTTCAAAACTGCCATGAAAGACATGTCCTACAGACACGTAATTAGGAGCCAGCTCATGGGACAGATATTTGGCCAGGTGAAATATACTACTATTTCTTTTTTTTCCCTAAAAATAAAACATTAAATATTCACACATTCTTATTTTTTTCTAAATGTCAGAGTTCTCGGTCAGACTTGAAAACACTTTAAAACAAGTCCTTGGCAACCTCCAAATTATTGGTGACTTTGCTATCCCTCTGGTCATAATTTATACTCCTATTTCAATTTTGAAATCAGTTTTACATAAATGCATTCATCTAAGCAAAGAAAGAACACAACCAAATGATATATCGACATTATGGAGATTTCCAAGGAAAGAAATGAACAAATTTTAAGCACCGGGAGTCAACTGTACAGCGAAAGACAGGCTTGCCTCCAACAGCTGAGGATGTGGCGCATCCTTCCTTTTCCTAGGGCACAAGCATCCATCCCACTTAGCTTTTCCCCAAGGTCTGGCAGTTCTGAGCAAAGATCGCCAATTCGGCCAACTAGTTACCCTAGAAGAATTGCAGTACAAGCCAACCTAGTGAGAAGAGCAATGGGTTGAGTCCAACGCGGAGGAGATTTACGTAGAGCCATGGATGAGCTCAGGATCTGGCGCCCACCATTCTCAGGGAACTCCCATCTTATCTCCCTGCTCTACCAAGCGGAGTCATGATTTCCCTGCTGTTCCATCTCCCTGTGATATGCCAGTCCACACGGTTGCTGAAAGGGTTCCCACAGGCTCACCAGGGAAAGGGCAGGAGTAAGGGGCTGGATTTGGTGCGCTGGGACAGAAAAGAGTACCAGGGTTGTGAGGGGTAGGCAGCGGTGCTCCTGCTGGTGGAAGTCTGCGGAAGGGATGCGGGAGTCAGGGACACGAAAGGGGAGGACGTCCAGAGGTCGGAAGAGGACTCTGGAAGGATGGAAAATAGGTGTGGGACGCTCCAGCAGGAATTCACCTAAGGAGAGTGTAGAAGGTTTAGGGACAGCGTGCGGGCCAGTTACGGGGAACCAGCCCGTCACCTCACCTGCCTAGCGCTCGCTTCATGCCCTCGTCCGCGGTACTGTGAGGCTCAGCTGGCCCCTTGCCCGCCAGGCGCAAGTTGCGCTTTAGGCGGCAGTCTGCGTCCAGCACCTCCGCAGTCGATCCGGAGGAGGACGAGCCAAAGGCGACGCAGCGTTCATGCTCTAAAGCGACGGCCTCGGTCCGCTTCCTCATCCCGCGGCTCACACCGCCAACCACAGAAGGTGCCCCCAGGCTGTGTCCGCGCTGTCCTCACCGGAGTCGCCACAGTTCGGAAAACACACGGCCTCCGGGAGCTCACCACCCTCACATTGCAACCCCAGTCGACCGCAGCTTTGGATTCGCACGAGCCAATCAGCACCTACTTCCGCCCTGGCTCCTCCTGGAGCACACCCAGAATCCCCAGCGCCAACCGGGAGCCATCTTGGAGGAGGGCGGACATAACATCACCATCACAGAGGTCAGCACAAGGCTGAGCGGCTGACAGGCATTTAGGCTTCTCCCTGGGTTGGAAGGCAGGAGGTTTCCTTCGCCCGCGAACTCACCTTTGTCTCGCAGATCAGTGGCCTGAACCCGAGAGGAAGCTGGCTGCAAAGGGAGCTCCCACTCCGTCAGAGCCGCAGTGGGAAGTTTGTTTCCCTCCGCTCCCACCCCAGGCTTTCAGACTTTAGCTAAGGCTTGTCCACAGATGTTCCAACCTGTAGAGAATTTTTATGAATTTATTTGAGCCAATCTGACAATTGCCAGGAAGCAAAACCAACAAATTGAGAAAATGCTCCAGAGAATGCTAGTGATGCATCTTATTTTATACGTTGCAATAAAATGAGAAGACGTAAGTGGGTTATATGAAATTTATTGGTCATTACGGATACGACAGAAAGCAAGGTGGGGAAAATATCTAGTATTGGACAAAAGGTAGAATAATAGACACACATACCCATGGATGTGGATAACGTGGGATTGATTGGGATAAGGAGGTTGGGAGAGGGGGAAAAGGGATAAATGTAATACAATAAAATGATAAAAATAAGTAAATTTAAGATGATAGACAAATATATCTTTTAGTCAGGTGGATACAGGGTAGTAAACAGCCAACAATTAACATAATTGCAACAATGAGAGGAATTGCGATCTCTGCAGATCAGTGCCCATGCTTTGAGGGATCCGGAAAAAGGGAAATTACTGTGACCTTCTAAAGGTATGTTATCTTAAATGCAAAAGGAAAATAGTCTCAGTTAAGGTGAAAGATTGACTTATGTCCAGGAAGGTTAGTCTAGGCCATGACTGCTTTTAGTTAAGTTTTAAATTCTGACCATAGAATGGTCTGTGAATTTGAAAGGCCAAACTCACCTGAGCTTACCAGGTTTAGTGTGTGGTCTGTTTCTGTCCATATTCTGGAAACCAACTCTGAATTCCCCCTGGAAATGTCCTTATAAAGGTTTATACAAACAAAAAGAAAAAGGTAACAAAGTACAATTATTTTCTAATGATTTATCACCATTCTCCCATCAGGACTAATTCAACACATAATAAAAAGAAAAAAGAAAATAAAAGCAGTTTTACAAATTTAATTTTATAGTTTTGGCTTTTTATGTGACATTATTATTTTACAAATGATCTACAGTCAAGGGAATTGCTTACTCAGCCCTGGCTGTAGCTCAATAGACAGGCCCTGGCCTGCAAACCCAAACTTTGCTGGTTCTGTTTCTGGCCAGAGCACATAACCAGGTTGCAGACCAGGTCTCCAGCCAGGTCAGTAGCTGTAGCTGGAGGCAGTTGAAAGGCAATTGTACATTGATGTTTCTCTCTCTTCCTCTCTCGCTGCCCTTCTCTCTAAAAATAATGAATAAAACCTTAAAAAAGAAAAGAGATTTGCTTACTTATCTCAAAGTAATTTTTGGAATTTCAACATTTTTTTCAGTGAAAACTGTTGGCAACTGATAAGATCAATTAGAAATATCTTAAATTCAATAGCTCCTTATATTAGTTTTGTAATGATACTTAGAAATTGCAAAATTGACCATATTACTAAATACCACAACCAGAATTCATATTTGTTCAAACACACTTTTGGAATTTAAACGGTGACTTCTTTAAAGTGGTGTAGCAGCCTTGGCTAGTGGCACAGTGGATAAGGCGTGGGCCTGTGAACCCAAAGGTCACTGGTTCCATTCCCAGCCAGGGCAACATAACCAGGTTGCAAGCCAGGTCTCCAGCCAGATCCATAGCTGGAGGCAAGTGAAAGGCAACCATCCATTGATATTTCTCTCCCTCTCTGCCTCTCTCCCTTCCCCTCTATCTGAAAAATAATAAAGAAAATATTTTTTTAAAAATAATAAAGTGACATAGCAACACATACTGGAGATTGGGAATCTAGCAACTAATCCAAGTAATTTTTTTACTCTAATACTTGTTGAATCTTATTTAATAGAAAAATGAAAAAAATTAGGAAGCTAGGGCTGGAGAGAAGAGATTAAGGGATTGTGTGTTCTTGCTGATAGTAAGCCTTAACCATATAGTTCTCAACTCTTGGTCCATGCTCACTTTCTGAGTGGTCTTATCCAGGCTTTAAATACCAACCAACAGTGGTGACATCTACATTTGTATTTCTAGTTCATATTTTATTTTTTAATTTTTTAAAAGATTTTGTTATTTTGTAGAAAGAGGGGAAGGGAGAGAGGCAGAGAGAGAAAGAGACATCAATGTATGGTTGCCTTTCACTTGCCTCCAGCTATGGACCTGGCTGGAGACCTGACTTGCAACCTGGTTATGTGCCCTGGCTGGGAATGGAACCAGTTTGACCTTTGGGTTCACAGGCCGGCACCTTCTAGTTCATATTTTACAGGCACCTAAAATTATGTTCATAGATGAGATTCTAACTCTTCTCCCTCTCCTAGCACTATCCAGAATCTTCCCCACTTCAGATGGGGATGATGGTGGGGATAATGAGGCTATCATTGCAGTTTCTCAGATTAAACTCAGGAGTCATCCTTGATTCCTCCCTTCTTTTGCCACAGCAGGTATATCACCAAACCTTGTTGGATTTCCTTTCAAAATCTATCCACTTCTCACCACCTTTGCTAAACTGCCATCATTTCTCACTTGGATTATTTACATAGCCTAAGTGGTTTCCTGGGTATCCTGCCTCCACCTTTGCCTCATTTCAGTCTACTTAACTCAGCTGCCTCAAAGTTCTTTTTAAAAGCCTAGGTCCAATCCCATCGCTTGTTTGCTCAGAACACTTCAATGGCTCTTTTATCTCACTGGAAATAAAACCAAAAGCTTATGAAAGGGCCTCTAGCACTGGATCTGGTCTCAGCCACTAGCCTCCCCTTCACTTACCCTGCTCCAGCATCACTGCCCCCTTGCTGATATAGAGGCCCTTGAGAGGGGTGTGGGTAGCATGTGTGCCAGCCATCACACAGCTTTTCTTGGGACCTTTGCACTACATTCTTGCTGCCTGGAATTTTTGGCCCTCCAAATGATACCATATCCATGACTTATTCCTTTCCCACTTTACATGTCTGTGCCTTGTCTTAACACTAACTCAAAAGGGGCAGGCCCTCCCACCATCTCTTTTACTTTCTTTGGCATATTTTTAATACTTTTCACTATTATATTTATCATCGTACGTATGTGCAATTGTGTGTTGTTGCTCTTCTACACCAGGACATAGACGAGAGCAAAGACTTTGTTCATTATTTTCTCCTTAGTGTCTAGAACAATGTCTACTACATAGTAGACACTTCATGAATATTTGCTAAAGGAATAAAGAATCATCACAGCCCCTCAGAAGTGGATACTATTGTCCCCACTGTATAGGTAAGGAAGTGAATCTCAGGCCTGGGTTCAAATTTAAAATATTTACAGCAAAGGAAAGCTGTGGATGCTGTTGATCTTTGTATCCATATCCTGTAGTATGTTCCAATGTAGAGTAATAAAAATACTTAGCTAAATGTCACTTCTCATGCTCATTTCTCAGATCACACATCCCTTGTATATTTGCAAAAGAGGAAGTGTCACACGTTAGCTATAATGAATCCAAGTAATACTGCTTTAAAAAAAATTGCATTAAAAATAGCCATATAAAATGTATTTTCTATAGCAGTAATTCCTATATGGTTAGGAAAATTTCTATAATCATGTAAGCAAGATATGGCTATGTGAATTGGTGTTAATCTAGGGCATTTTTCCCTCAGAATTTGTGACTAGAGCTATTTTACAAATGTTTTAAAATGACTGCTTTAACATCAAAGGTGGTACTGTGTAGTTGAAAGCTTAAATACAGTGTCTGTGTGACCTTAGGCAAGTTATCTAACTTAAGTCTTCAAAACCACCTTAGGGTTGGTTAATCCTAATTATTAAATGAAATATATGTCATAATCCCTACTACACAGGAGATACACAATAAAAATTAGTTTCTCTTTGCAATCAAAACACCTACATTTTAAAACTAAACAAACGAAACATTGCGTCATAACAACAACGCACACTAAGTTTCTGTTACTTCTGCTTTAAGCTTCAAGTGCGTACCTCTTTAACGAAAATGATTAATCCATGGAAAAAGGAAGTTATGTCGAGCTGTGCGAGTTGACTGCTTAGCAGCCTGGGAACTCAAAAAATGTGTCCGCTCACTTACAGGGTCCTACTGACATCTGCTTACTCTCCCCTAGATGCAGGGGCCTTCCCAGGAAAGGACACCTCTACTTCCTACAAGAAGTGCGCAGCGGAGGTTAATGTCCTGTTACTGACGCCGTAGGCCGTGAGGCCCAGCAGCGTGTTCCTATTGGCCTGGCGTGTTTGGCGCCAAACGCTTTGTTGAGGCGCGGGAGTTAAGCTAGAGCTGTACGAGCGGCTTGAGCTCGGCTACAGTTTTGTGTGAGAGCGGGTGGTTGACAAAGCCGCTGGACTGGGTCGTCTCCGCCATGTTCTGCGATAGGGCCATGGAGCTGGTCCGCGAGCTGCACCGCGCGCCCCAAGGGCAGCTGCTGGCATTCAATGTGAGGGGTAGCTGGTACCGGGTAGACTGGATGGATGTGTTGGGGTCTGGTCGGAGAGTAGAGCGGGACGGCGACCTTCGGGCTTTCTCTTGCCTCTCGCCTAGAGGGTTTACTTTCTCACAGGGTCAACGCCAAAGTCAGGCACCAAAGTTTTGGAACCAAGCCAAAATATAGGAGGCAAAAGAAAGCCTTCGTGCTTTACTCAGAAATGTGGTGCATTTCTATATATATATTTTGTAGTGTTTTTTCTCATATAATTTGATTGCTGTTCATTTGCTTAACCAGTTTTCTGTTGCTTGATAATCAAGCATTTGGGCACGCAGACAAAAGCTAGGCTTCTGGAGCCAGGCTGGCATTCTGGCCGTGTTGTGTTACTTTGGGTCAGTTACTCAAACTTGCTGTGTGCTTGCTGTGTGCAAAAAATGGGATGATGATAATAATAGTACCCTGTTCTTAGTGAAGGCTCGCTGAGAAGATGTACCTGTATAATATTTGACACATTAATGACTGAACCTTTTTTTCTCTCACTTATTTATTAGTTATTTTTTAGGGAGAGGAGAAGGGAGGGAGAGAAACATTGATGGGTTGCCTTTAGTAAAGGCCCCCAGCTGGGGTCCTAGCCTGCTACCTAGGCAAGTTCCCTGACTGGGGATAGAACCTGCAGCATTTCAGTTCAAGGCCAGTACTTGACCCACAGAGCCTCACCAGCAGCAATTTTACCATTGCTGCTGCTACTAATCACTGTTACGATTTTTATTTTTTTAAATTTAACTGCTATTACTCCAGTCAGGCTGTTAAACACTTGACCTGCATTATCTCTTGTCTTCATAATAATCCTGTGAGGTTTAAACTGTTGTTTTCCATTTTTTCCAGCTATTTATCTGGAGACTTGGGAAGATTATGGTAACAGCCAGTGAGAAATAAAGCTAAGGATTTAAAACCCTGGCAGTCTGGCTTCAGACCTGCACCCTAAATTTTATACTTGACTACATTGCCTATCATTGGTCAGCCACTGTGGATGCTAGAGCACATTCTGCTGGGAGAGAGGCATGAAACAAGTATTGTTGGGTTGGTCAAAAAGTTTGTTTTTTCCCTAAAATGGCTCTGGTAGTACCTAGTTGCCTTTAACTTCATTTGAAACAATTTTGTTAGGTTGTATTGTGACAGTTGTCTTATGTGTGCATTTAAAAAGTAAAAAACATCAAAATTGGTGAATTTTTGTGTAGTAATTTTAATATTAAAGATGGAAGAAAATATGCAACATTTTTGGCATATGCTTCATTTAAGAAAGGTAAAAACACAACTGAAAAAAAAATAAAAACACAACTGAAATGCAAAAAAAAAAAAAAAAGATTTGTGCAGTGTATGGAGAAGGTACTATGACTTACTGAACGTATTACAGTGGTTTGTAAAGTTTCATTTTGGAGCTTTTTCACTGAACTATACTCCACAGCTGGGTAGAAGTTAACGTTGATAGCAATCAAATGGAGACATTAATTGAGAACAATCAATGTTATACCATGCGGGAGATAGCTAACATGCTCAGAATATCCACATCAATAAAGTTACTGGTGAAAAGGAAAAAATGTGTCTCATGGAAAAAAGCATGGACCTTTTGGCCAACCCAATAGAATGCAATGTATAAAATTATACCAAAGAGATGTGGAAGAGGAACACAAAGGATAAAATCCATAGTAAGCTGGGTTAGAGGAGAGGACATTTGAGCCATGCCTAGAAGGATAAGGTCACCACTCGGAGAAAGAATTGTGGGAAGGGAGTGAGGATCCCAGCCAAAAGATACAGTACAACCACATGATCACATAGAAAGGGTGACTATGTGCAGAGATTAGGAAGGTGGATCCTAGGTCTAAGAGAGTTTGGTATTCACTCACAGGACATTTGAAAGCCGGTAAAGGGTTTTAGACAAGGGAGTGATTGTAATTTTTTTGTTTTTTTGAGGATATCCACATCAGCACTATGGGGAATGGATTGGAAAGAAGAAAGGATAGAGGCAGAGAGGTGGTTATGGGTGGTTATAACGGACCAGGTGAGAAATTTGTGTGGTTCACATTGTGCAATCAGTGGTCCTTAAGTTAAATAATACTTACAATTATTAGAACAGGGATGGAGATGGGGTGGGTTATAAATAAGGGGAAAGAATTGGTATCTTGTGGCTTCTTTCTCAGATAGCTGAGTAAGCAACATTGGAGTTCAGGAAGAAGAGTGTTTTGAAAAAAGTGAGTTTTGTTTTGAAGATTAAAGAGCACCTAGTCTGAAAATTAGCTCATTTTGCAAACAAGGAAACAGCCAAGGGAAATTATGGATCAAGTCAAGGGAATTCTGAACTTACAGCATATTTGAGGAGCAACCTCACTTTGAACATAGGTCTAGATACCAGTTTGCCATTTCAACTTCAGGACAAAAGTTAGGAGACAGCGGTGGGAAGTTCAGCAGAAATGATAGAATACAGAGATGCATAACTAAGTGTTGTTTTACTACTGGGAGCAGGACTTAGAAGTTGTAAAATCTTTCCCTTTTCTGTCTTAGTTTGATATAGAACCTTGTGTACCTTCTGTTGGATTCATGTCTTCCAATGACAAACCCACCTTTTTCAAGAATCATCCTTTTGTGTGAGATGATAGTGGGTTCAGAGCAGGGACTCTTGTCTTGTTCATTTTAGAAACCCTCATGATTAGGTGCTGTGTTTAGCAAATTGAAATGATTGTCCACTTTCTATATGTGGAACTGGTAATAGTTTAAGTGAGTTTTTAGGGAAATTATCTTGGATTCCTAGGGTCTTACAGCCTGAGGTGAGGGCACAAAATGGATTCAGTTCCCACTAAAGATCTAAACCTGAAAAATTGTGTATTTTTACAAAATTACACTTGTCTTTTGTATACCTGCAGATCCACTGTAAAAGAGTTTCAACTATTAAAATAATTGCTGATAAGTATATTTAACTGAATTCTAATAAATCAAGACTTCATTATCTTTTGAACGAGTGGATGAAAGAGAAAATAGAAGGCATGCTTACATTTATCATCAGGAATTTCATCTTTTCTTATATTTGAGCAGGGTTAAGTAGTTGATTTGTAATTGTACCAGTAGTGCCAAAGCATTTTTGCTAATGCGTATATTTTGCTCCTAAAAGAATTTTCCAGGCCTATTGTGTAACATTTACGAATTTCAGAATACTAATCTTTTTAATTCTTCCAAATACATTTTCAAATTTTGAAAAAACTTGCCCCAGATTCGATTGTAGAAAAACTTTTTTGGCCTTTCTACAAGTACAAACCAAAACACTTTATTTTTTTTTTTTAAGATTTTATTTATTATTATTATTTTTTAGAGAGAGGGGAAGGGCAAGAGGCAGGGAGGGAGAGAGACATCAATGTATGGTTGTCTTTCACCTACTTGCAGCCACCGACCTGGCAGGAGACTTGGCTTGCAACCTGGTTATGATGTGCCCTGGCTGGGAATTGAACCAGTGACCTTTGGGTTCACAGGCCGGCACCTTATCCACTGTACCACCAGCCAGGGCTTCTTTTTTTATAGTAAACTGTTAAGACCATTTTTTAGTAAGTAATAAATTATTTACAGACTTTCGTCTTGCCTTATTTCTTCTGTAGAACTATTGATTTCTGTCATCTGTTTTATTGAGCTGTAATTTATATACAACAAAGTACACATTTTAACAGATTTTTGACATCCTTATAAACCAGCATCCCAATGAAAAGTTCTGTCACCCCAAGGGTTCGTTTTTTTTCCTTTTACAAAAGGTAGCTACAGCTACCTCCCACTTGTAATCTCAGACAACCATCGATTTTTTTTTCATGACCGCCGATTATAGTTGTCTTCACATATTTCTGGATTCAGTGTGCCAGAAGTTGAAACATTTTCTGTAAAAGGCTGGTTGGAATCATACAGTATGTACTCCTTTGAGTCTTGACTTATTTTGCTTAGTATATTTGAGATTTTCCTAATCGGTGTGTTAGTTGTGTAGTCAGTACTTTTTATTGTTTTTTTTCCCGATTTCTTTCTTATTGTGGTGAAATATACATAACAAAATTTACAATTTTCACTACTTCTAAGTATATGCTTCAGTAATATTAATTACATTCACATTGTTGTGTAACAGTCAACCATATATTAAAAAATTTCTTGTCATTTTGAACATAAACTAACCATTAAGCAATAACTTCCCATTTCTATCTCTCTCTAGCCCTTGTTAACCTCTAATCTACTTTCTGTCTCTATGAGTTTGCCTATTCTAGATATTTCAGATAAGTGGACTTATACAGTATTTGTCCTTTGTGGCTGGTTTGTTTCATTTAGCATAATATTTTCAAGGTTCATCCATGTTGCATATATTAGTATGCATTGCCAAATAGTATTCCATCAAGTGGATATACCGTATTTGGTTTATTGGTTCATCAGGGGAGAGACATTTAGGTTGTTTCCACTTTTTAGCTATTATGAATTATGCTGCTTTGAATATTTGTGTACATGCTTTTGTAAGAACATATGTTTTTAATTACCTTGAGCATATGTTCATACTCAAGATAATGAGTATATGAGCATATTATCCATATGCTGGATCATATGGTAATATGTTTATCTTTTTGAGGAACCATTAGACTTTTTTCCACAGTGCTATACCATTTTACATTCTTTCCTGCAATGTATTGGGGTTCCAGTTTCTCCCCATTTTTGCCAACACTTAGAGTAGGTATAAAAGGACTATTGCTTTTTGATGGGATATGTAAATCAAAGATAAACATAGTAATGACAGACTTGCTACAAACTTGTTGGGGAAAATTAATGAATGTGGATCAACATCATTTTGTATGTTCTAGGAGGATGGACTCAGGCAGGTTCTGGAGGAGATGAAAGCTTTATATGAACAAAACCAGTCTGATGTGTAAGTTTTGATAACATTCATACTTTAAAACAGTTTAAGAAATGTAATATTGAAATCAGTTTTGAGATTTTTAAAAATTCTCTGAGCCTGATTATACTATAGGTATACAGGACTAAAGGGATTTGTGTTGATTATGGATATACCTATAGGAATCAAGTAGTGCTTCGCATATGAAAGAGGTTCAATAAATATTTGTTATTTGACTGATATATCTTGAAAGATATTAGGGTAAACCTAAAAAAAGATGAGATATAAGCAAGTAGAAATCCTAATAAAATGAAATGTATCATTTCCATTGCTTGTTTTCATTTATCAATACCTTAGTGCATTGATGAAATAATGGACAATTTGTAAACCTAGCAGGAACAGTAATTTCCAGTAGCGTGAGTGGAGTTCATTGAGAACTAGTGCTACAAAGAGGTACAGGTTGGAGGTGAGAGGGCCCTAGATTTATAGAATATTTAGAGCTAAGTAATAATAGTTGACACAATGGGGAATTTGGGCTATATGACAAACTTCATAGATCCTTGTGATTTGGAGAAGAGGAAGATACAGAAAAGTCTTACAGATACCAACTTGTAGATCATAGGTGAGGTGTTCAGATCTCAACCTAGAGAGAAGTTATCTGTGACATGAGGTTTCATCTTTGGCCTTGTTATGTACAGTGGATATAGAAATAAGTAGCATGCTAGTAAGATTGGTGGAGCTAACAGAACAACAGAGACATTTTCAACTATATGTTTAAGGATGGATACAGAAAAGTTAATAGATGGAATGAGGAAGTGAACCACAACAGGTTTGTGGTAAAAGTAAGGCAAATATGAAATCCTAAACTCAGTTCATTCATTCATTCAACAAATATGTTCTAAACAATTATGTGCTGATAAGTGGCCCTGATGTTTTAATTGTAGACACAGTAGTCAAAACTTCTGTCACAATGGCCCTCACAGCCAATTCAGAATACAGATAGACCAAATTGGGATGCATGCTATGAAATTCTGTCCAAGGAGGAGAAATATCAGTGGAAGCCTGAAGGAGAAGCAGGTTTTTAGCAAGGCAATAATTGTGGATAGAGAACATTCTGGATAGGAGGAACAGCATATGCAAAGTTGCTGAGTCATGAAAGAGGGTGGGATGCTCAGGGAAACTGATACTTAAAGAAGGTCAGCGTGGCTGAAGCATAATACACACTAAAGTGTGACACCAAATAATTTTAAATGTGTGAGGCAGGTGGTGGCACCTTTGTGTTTTAATTAAAAGATCAAGCTGGCTGCTGTGTGGACAGTGGATGGAGAAGCTGAGGGGATAGGGAGGCATGCTGGTCATCCAGATGATAGGAGAGGTGACTAGGTGAAAGTGAACATGTTAGAGACATATTTTGGAGGTAGCCCAACAGGTCTTAGCCAATAAGGGAAAGATTTTCCTGTATTCTTTGTATTTGTACCCTCTACAAATTCATAATCCAAAATTCTGTTTCCTATCCTCCTATTTTCTTTCTAGGGGAGAATCACTATTACTAGTTTCTGATTAAAATTATTTATCAAAAGAAATTTCTTTAATACACAGTAAATGAAAAAAACCTCTTTCTTTTAAATTACTCATGCATAAATGTGAATTTATAGGAAGTTCTTATATATTTAATAAAATACTCTGCTATTAAGTTGCGTGCATCTTATTTGTACTATTATTTTATAATCCAGAGCACATTGTAAATAATGTGGAGACTGAATCTTGACTTCCACATTGTGGCAAAAGTGTATAGATCATATCTAAAAGACATAATTGGATGGGACATGTATTTTTCAGGGCCTGCAATGTACACCATGAAGGAATCCTTTTTTATATTCACCTGGTTTCTTTTAAAACTCCAAAGTAGATTTTAATTTTTTCTGTACATTTGGCTTTGTTTAGTTTTTTTTCCCCACAATTTTCAAAATTTTAGTAAAATATACATAACATAAAATTTGCCTTCTTAACTATTTTTAAATGTACAGTTCAGTAGTATTAAATACATTCATAATGTACAGCTATCACCACCATCCATCTTTATAACTTCTCATCTTGTAATACTGACACTCTGTACCCATTAAATAATTGTACATCTGGTTTTAAAATGTACTTGTTTAATATCTAAGGACATGTACATTTTATAGGATAGAATCAAAGTTGTCTTTCTGTGTGAAGACCACTAAAATACAGTACATGCACATTTGTTGAAGATCAACTAATTGTTGGGTGAGTGAAGGACCATTTTGACTCCTATTTTTCATTCACTGTATTATAACCAGAAGTACTGCATAGAATAAAAACATAATATAGGACCATAACCTTATGAACCATGATGTTGGGTTTGTCTGTTATCATAGCATGATAAATGAATTCCAAAATGTGAGTAAACACAGTGTTTGTTTTTGTAGAAATAGTGGAGATTAATTAGTGTACAAAAATACAAACTACTGAATTGTTAAATGAAATGATCATAGTATGATCTTAGGCAAACTATTTGGCTTTTTTCTCTTTTAACATATTAATAAAAACTCTGAAATAGGTCCAGTTACTGTTTGCTTATGTTAACTGCTAATAAAAAAAGCATGAAGTTGGTTGTTAGCTGACTTGGAAATTTTTATTTATACTGAAATATACATATTTGTTCTTTTCCTATTCAATTGTTACTAGGAATGAAGCAAAGTCAGGTGGACGAAGTGATTTGATACCAACCATCAAATTTCGACACTGTTCTTTGCTAAGAAACCAACGCTGTACTATAGCATACTTGTAAGTCTTTTTTTGCTTGGGAGTATCAGGGAAGAATGGAGCATTTTTTATGGTTTTTCCTAATTAACCACTTCAAATAGAAAATGAATTCTTAGATATATCTCTCTATAAATAGTCTAAATTATTTTTTTCATTTAAAACTTCCTATTATGAAAAATTACAATATTCATAAAGCTAGGGAGGAGAATAGTGTTATAAAACATCATGAAACTATCATGCAAAACAAAACAAAAAAAAACTATCATACATGTCTAACAAAACTTTTGTTAATCTTTACCTGAAAATTTTAGAGGGAGAGGAAGGGGGATAGAAAGAGAAAAACATTGATCTCTTGCCTCCCGTATACACCATGACTAGGAATTGAGCTTATGCCCTATGCTTATGCCCTGACTGGGAATTGAACCTGCAATCCATTGTATCAGACAGCATCTGACCAGGGCCATTTGTAACAATTTTTAACATTTTTGCTATATTTCTTTCATATTGTTTTATTTGTTTATGATACACTGTTGTAGAGTATCAAGACATTTTACCACTGAATACTTTAGTATGCACCTTCAATCCATATTCATGTTCTCTGCATTGTCCCAAAGATGACTTTTCACAATTGGTTTGGTTGACACAGGTGCCAAGTAAAGTCCATGTGTACATTTAGGATATTATGAGTCTTGAGTCTCTCCTGATCAAACCAACTTCTGACATCCCTTTTATTAAGCCATCTAATGTACTCTTAATGCCCTAGGTATGACCGATTGCTTCGGATTAGAGCGCTGAGATGGGAATATGGCAGTGTTTTGCCAAATGTTTTACGATTTCACATGTCTGCTGAAGAAGTAAGTTAGTACTGTTATTCAAATTTATAAATTTGGAAAATGCTGAGGCTCTAGTATTGTTCTAAAATAGTATTTATTAGAAAAAAAATAGTATTTATTAGTATTTCTCTTTGTTTTGTATTTTAAAAACATTTTAATATTTTTATTGCATAATATTTGGAATTAATGTTGGAAAATCTATATAAAAATAATTATCAAAGAAACATTTTAGTATATAGGCATAAATATAGATGTTTTAAGACAAAAAAACAATTGAAGCCTTAGATATGAGGTCTGTCCTGAAAGTATTAGCTGGGCAGACTTTCAATTATATTGACAGGCAGATAATCGTAGGCAGATAATCAAAAATTACATTTTAATTAATCATAGAAATAACAATTAATAGAAATTGTAATCCTTTCAGATGTAAGAAAGTTTAATCAAAAAGTAACTCAAAAAAAATCATCACTAAACCACAAAGATTTGGGAGCCTCCCTCTGAGATAAGAAAGTTCTGGTCTCCATAAAAGGCACCAAATGAGAAGATATGATGTTTTTCTTTGCATTTTAAAGAGTAGACTGAGGCCCTGGCTAGTGGCACAGTGGATAAGGTGTGGGCCTGCAAACCCGAAGGTTGCTGGTTTGATTCCCAGCAGGGCACATAATAACCAGGTTGCAAGCCAGGTCTCCAGCCAAGTCTGTAGCTGGAGGCAGGTGAAAGGCAACCATACACTGAAGTCTGTCTCTCTCTCTCTCTCTCTCTCTCTCTCTCTCTCTCTCCCTCCCCTCCTCCCTCCCTCTCCCTCTTCCTCTCCCTCACCCTCTTCCTCTCCCTCTCCCTCTCTCTTTTTACCTTTTTCCCTTCCCCTCTCTCTAAAAAATAGTAAATAAAAAATAAATAAAGAGTAGACTGAATATTCAAAGACTTTTTCCTTGAATTGTTAGTTTTTTCTCTTAATTTAAAAGGCTCTCAGTTTCACAATTCTAATAAAACTTTATATGTAATTTTAAGTAAATGGAAATGCATATAAATGAGTTGAAAATTTTACTTTTTAATCTTTTTTCAGCTATACTGATTATGCTATTACAGTTGTCCCAGTTATTCCCACTTTGCCCCTCTCTACCTGGTACCCCTATTCCCTCCAGCAATGCCTCCTACTTAGTTCATGTCCATGGATACAGTATGTAAGTTCTCTGACTTCTCCCTTTCCTATATTATTATTAACAACCTCTGTCTGTTTTGCTCCTACCAATTATGCTACTAATCCCAGCACCATTTCCCCTGTTCTTCCCTTTCCCTCTGCTAGCTGATTACCCTCCAAATGATCTCCATAACTATGATTCTGTTCCTATTCTGGTTGTTTGCTTAGCTTGTTTTTGTTTTTGTTTTTAGATTCAGTTGTTGATAGTTATAAGTTTGTTGTAATTTTAATGTTCATAATTTTGATCTTCTTCTTTTTCTTAAATAAGCCCCTTTAACATTTCATGTAATAATGGCTTAGTGATGATGAATTCCCTTAGCTATACCTTGTCTGGGAAGCACTTGATCTGTTCTTCTATTCTAATTGATAGCTTTGCTGAATAGAATAATCTTGGTTGTAGGTCCTTGCTTTTTCATCACTTTGAATACTTCTTGACAGCCCCTTCCTGCCTGTAAAGTTTCTTTTGAGAAATCAGTCTTACAGGAACCCTTTTATAAGTAACTCTTTAGTTTACTCTTTTTTTGTTTTTTTCTTTTTCTAGTTTACTCTTGTTGCTTTTAAGATTCTCTCTTTATCTTTAACCTTTGGCATTTTAATTATGATGAGCCTTGGTGTGGTCCTCTTTGGGTCTAGCTTATTTGGGACTGTACTTCCTGGACTTGTATGTCTTTTTCCTTCATTATTTTTTTCACATAAGTTTTCAATTTCTTGTTCTTTCTCTTCTGGCATCCCAATTATTTGGATATTGGTATGTTCAAAGTTGTTCCCAAGGTTCCTAAGCCTCTCCTGGTGTTTTTGCATTCTTGTTTCTTTTTTCTGTTCTAATTGAATGATTTTTATTTCAAATCATTGATTTGAATCCTGGCTTCCTTCCCTTTCCTGTTGGTTCCCTGTATATTTTTCTGATCACCAGTGTTGAGAGCTTTGCATCTGATAGGTTGGTTATCTCCATTTTGTTTAGTTCGTTTTCTTAGGTTTTGTTCTTTTCTTTCATTTGGGCCATATTTCTTTGCCTCCTCAATTTAGCAGCCTTCCTGTGTTTGTTTCTGTGTATTAGGTAGATCTGCTGTTGTCTTAGTACCTGATCCTATGTAGCAAAGGCACCTGTAAATTCTTGGGGTGGAGCCTTACGTAATTGCAAGGGTGGGACCTTTTGCTTCACTACTTTGTGGCTCTGCTTGTGGTGGGGGTTTGGAAGAGGGTACAGTGCTGCTTTTGGACTTCTGGCAATTTGTCTGGCACACACCCCATTTCCAGTCACTTCACCCTTCCAGTTGCTGCCCTGGGGTTTGCATGTGTTCTAAGACCAGGTGGTGACTTTAAATGGCCAAAATCTGGCAGTTTCTTCTGCCACCCAACCCTCACTCTTTTTTATAGCCAGAGGTAATGGGGCTATATCTTCCCAGTGCTGTAGTCTGGACTGTGTGGTTTGGCCTGCGGATAGGATCGTTTGCTTCTAGGGCCTCCCTTCTAATTTTTATCCACCAGAAGTGAATGTGGGGCTGTCTATTCTGCCAGCACCACTGTTTCTCTGAGCAGCACCACTTCTCTGTCTTGTCTCCATGGCTCTTTCCCTCCTACCTGTCTGGATGAATGTGGCTTCTTTAAATCATTGGTTGTTGGACTTCCATATAGTTAGATTTTCTGGTGGTTCTGGTTGTCATTTGTTTTTGAGATCTGGTTGTAATTCTTTCTATAGTTGCACAAGGAGGTGCAACTACACCTCCATCTTGATTGTCAGTCTGAGATGAAAATTTTGAATCTTAAATTTTAGCTTTTGACTGTATTAACTGTCATTAATTCATGTAAGCCTATGAATGTACTACATCAAATTTACCATCATAATTAAGGCTTTATTGTAACGAAATATATATTACTTATTTTGCATTGCTTTTGTAATTTCTAGCTTTAAACTTTCAATCTCTTTGTGTCCAGATAACCAGATTTCAAATAATTAAACTTACTCATAAATTAATTTAATATTAGTCCAAGCTCTAGGGATCTTAGAAAATATATTTTAAATAATTTCTTATTTTTCACTTACAGTTGAAAAATTATGTTTGTCTCAGGCTTATATACCAGTGGTTAGATGTAGAGCTTACTAAGTGACCATCCTTATAAATTTTGTACCCATCTGACACCATAAAGAGTTGTTAGAATATCCTTGATTATATTACCTTTACTGAACTTTATATTCACATTATTATTCTGTAACTAACAATTTGTACTTCCTAGTCCCTTCACCCTTTTCCCCAACCCTGTAACCCCCATCCCATCTGGCAACCATCGAAATGTTCTCTGTATTTATAAATCTGTTTTTATTCTGCTTGTTTATTTTGCTTTTAGATTCATCTATTGATTTGTAGTTTTTGCCATTTTATTATTTAGAATTTTTATCTCTTTTCTTTTTCTTAAAGAGGACCCTTTAACATTTCAAGTAATACTGGTTTGGTGGCGATGAACACCTTTAGTTTTTTTCTTTTCGTGTCTGGGAAGGTCTTTATATGTCCTTTGAGTCTAAATGATAGCTTTGCTATATAGAGTAATCTTAGTTGTAGGACCTCGCTTTTCATTACTTTGGGTATTTCTTGTTAATCTCTTTTAGCTTGAAATGTCTCTGTTGAGAAATCAGCTGACAGTCTTTTATGGGAGCCCTCCTTTATGTAACTAACTGCCCTTTTTTTTTTTTTTAAGATTTTATTCATTAGTTTTAGAGAGAAGGGCAGGGAGGGAGGAAGAAGGAGAGAAACATCAATGTATGGTTGCCTTTCATCTGCCTCCAGCTGGGGACCTTGCTGAAGACCTGGTTGCAACCTGATTATGTGCCCTGACTGGGAATTAAACCAGTGACCCTTGGATTTGCAGGCTGGCACTGAGCCACACCAGCCAGAGGTGCATTTTTTTTTTTAAATCCTCACCCAAAGACATGCTTACTGATCTTAGAGAGAGGGTAAGAAATGGGGAAAGAGGAGAGAAACATTGAATATTTCTTGTATGTACTGTGATTGTGTACTGAACTGGAAACCCAGGCATATGCCCTAACTGGGAATTGAACCTTGAACCTTTTAGATTATGGGATGCCTTTCCAACCACCTGAGATACACCAGCCATGACTCCTTTTGTTTTTTGTTTTTTTAAAGATTTTATTTCATTATTTTTAGAAAGAGGGGAAGGGAGAGAGGCAGAGAGGGAGAGAGACATCAATGTATGGTTGCGTTTCACCTGCCTCCAGCCACAGACCTGACTGGAGACCTGGTTTGCAACCTGGTTATGTGCCCTGGCTGGGGAATCGAACCTGCGACCTTTGGGTTCGCAGGCCGGCACCTTA
>PVIW01008061.1:0-27343 GCA_004026585.1 Noctilio leporinus | reverse complement strand
TCCTTTTGTTTTTAACATGTACTTTAGGAGTTTTTGGCCTGTATTTAGTATTTATATATACACTGTGATAAGAATGGTGGGAGCTAAATGCTATAAACTCCATTATACCTTAACAAAACAAAAGGTTCTATTTTGTTTCTCTTTAGTGACCCATCAGTAGAATTAAAGAGCTGGTACCATTATTAGGGATTTTCATTAAGTGTATACATCTGTGTATTGTATGGGTATGTATATACATACATGTATACTTTTCTAGTTAGTATGAATATTTGTACTGAAACTTGATATGTCCAGTCACTGAGGTACAAAAGCTAGCCAATATTTAAGTGCACAGGACTGGAGTCAGGCAGATTTGGGTTCATATCTTGATTCTTCAACTATCTAATCTTGGGCAAGTAACTGACCTCTCTCTGTGCCTAATTCCATCATTTACAGACACTGGCCATAAGTTTGGTGACTCCCAGGGCAACCCTCTCTTCTGACCAACTGGCTACAAATTTGGGGCTTCCCAGTCTCCCCTAAAGTTTGGGGTTTTGAGCTTCTTGATATCAGTTCAACTTCCAGAGAGAAGTGGGGAATTGGAGATCAAGCACTATCAGTGGTGCTTATGGAATAAATCCCCAGTAAAAATTCTGGACTCTGAAGCTTATGTGAGCTTCCCTGGTTGATAGTAGTGTGTGTATTGTTATACATCAGGGTTCCAGCAGGATGATGTGTCTTGACTACTCAGGAAGAGGACACCAGAAGCTCTGTGTTTGGGATTCTACCATGTCTCATTCTGTATCTCTTATTTTGTCTGTTTCTGATTTATAGTCCTTTCTCTCTAGTAAAACTAATTATAATTCTGAGTCATTCTTGCTAATTGAACCTGAGTGGTGTGTGTGTGAAAGTTATGAAGATATTTTTATGTAATCTTTTAAGAACTATGTTTTTTACCTTCCACAAAGAGATCTATGGTACTGGGATTGATTTTTGTGAGGTGTCAAGTTGCATTTGAATGTGCATATTGAAATGACTTGGCAGCATTCATTTAAAAGATTCTTATGCCCTGGCTGGTAACAAAGTGGATAAGGTACTGGTCTGCGAACCCAAAGGTTGCTGGTTCGATTCCCAACCAGGACGCATAACCAGGTTGCAAGCCATGTCTCCAGCAGGGTCCATAGCTGGAGGCAGGTGAAAGACAACCATACATTGATGTCTTTCTCCCTCTCTGCCTTTCTCCCTTCCCCTCTCTCTAAAAATAATAAATAAAATCTTAAAAAAAAAAAAGATTCTCCTTCCCCTACTGTTCTGTGGGTAGTGCCACTTTTGTCATAAATCAAGTGTCAGTATATCTGGATTTTGGATGGGTACTTTTTCTTCTGTTCTTGCACCAATTCCACAATTATAATTATTTAAAATTTTTAATATTTCTTGAGCAAGTTCTATTTTGTTCAAGAGTTTCTCAACTATTTTGACCCTTTGCATTTCTATGTAAATTTTAGAGTTAATCTATCAAGTTCTATTTTTTTAACTTGGCTGGTGGCAAAGTGGATAGGTGCCAGCCTGCGAACCCAAAGGTCTCTGGTTTCATTCATCAGTCAGGACACATAACTAGGTTGCAAGCCAGGTCTCCAGCCAGGTCCCTAGCTGGAAAGGCAGCCATACAGTGTTTCTCTCCCTTTCTTCCTTACTTCCTTCCTTCCTGCCTTTTTCCCTAAAAATAATCAATAAAATCTTTTTTTTAAAGTTAAAAAATAATTAATATTTTTATTAATATTGAATTGAACTTATAGAGTAGGTGAGATTATTGCCATACTAAGTCATCATAACAATCAATGAATCTTTCTATAGATCTGTTTGTTCTCTTTAATTTTTCTCAGTAAGTTAAAGAAATAAATGTGGTGAGATACAATTCACTTACAATAAAGTTTGCTTTTTTAAAGTATGTAATTTCATGTTTTTGTAGTATTTCACAAGTTGTGCATTCATTACCACCATCTTATTCTAGAACATTTACATCACCCCCAGAAGAAACCCGGAAACAATTATTAGTTTAACTCCCATATTCTCTTTCCTCTTCCCAGTCCCTAGAAATCACTAATCTCTTTTCTGTCTTTATACATTTGCCAATTATAGATTTTTCATAAAAGTGAAATCATGCATACATGGCCTATTGTGTTTGTTATTTAGCATGTTTTCGAGGTTCATTAATGTGGTAATGTGTCAGAACTTTATTTAGATTTATGGCTGAATAATATTCAGTTGTATGGATATATGTATCTGATCAGTTGATGGACATTTGGAAGTTTTGTTAACAGTGTTTTATCATTTTCAGAAAAATCAGTGTTGAAGAGATCATAATTCAGAAATGGTGTATTTTTCATGGTTCTGTTTCTGGTGGAATGTTCCTTATGTGATTAGGTATTCTGGGATGTAAGTTCAGTGAGAGCAGATATTTTGTTCATTTTGTTGAATTATTCATTCTAAGTACCTATACCAGTGTCTGGTTTGTAGCAGGCATCAATATTTGTACAGGTACACCTCTGATATATTTTGGTTTAGTTCTAGACAACCACATAAAGCAAACATCTCAACAAAGCAAGTCACTTTTTGGTTTTCTAGCACATATGAAAGTTATGTTTATACGATAGTGTAGTCCATTAAGTGTGTAATGGCATTATGTCTAAAAAGACATTTTATTGCTAAAAAATGCTAATTGTCATCTGAGCCTTCAGTGAATCATAATCTTTTGCCTGTGGAGGGTTTTGCTTTGCTGTTGCTGGCTGTTGACTGATAAGAATGATGACTGTGGCAATTTCTTAAAATAAAGTAAAAGAGTTTGTTGCGTAGATTGACTCTTCCTTTCATGAGTAATTTCTATGTAGCATGCAATACTGCTTTAGAGCATTTTACCCACACTAGAACTGCATTCAAAATTGAAATCATTCCTCTAAAATTGTGCCCATGCTTTATCGGCTAAGTTTATGTAATGTTCTAAATCCTGTATTGTCATTTCAGCAGTCTTCAAAGTATCTTCACTACAGATAGATTCCATCACAGAAGAACCTGTTTTTGCTCATCCATAAGAAGCAATTCCTTGTTCCTTAAATTTTATTCTGAGATCGAAGGAATTCAGTCACATCTTCAAGTTTTACTTATAATTCTGTATCTCTTGTTGTTTATATCACATCTGCAGTTACTTCCTCTACTAAAGTCTTAAACCCTTCAAAGTCTTCTATGAGGGTTGAATTCAACTTTTTATAAACTCCTTTTTTTGTTGATAATTTGACCTCTTCTTATGATCACAGATGTTTTTAGTGGCATCTAGAATGGGGAACCCTTTCCAGAAGGGTATCAATATTCATTTTCTAAAAAATATTTTTATACTATTACAGTTATCCTGGTTATTCCATGTTTGCCCCCTTCACCCATCCACCCCCCCGCCCTTTTCATAATCTGTGCCCTCACCATTGTCCATGGGTCCTTCAATTATTTCTTTGGTTAATCCCTTCATCTTTCAGTCAGTCCTCACCTCCCTCCTACCCATTTATGGTCGGTCTTTTCCATGATACTATTCCTCTGGTTCTATTTCACTCAATAGTTTATTTTGTACATTAGATTTCTCTTATAAATGATGTCATATGGTCTTTGTCTTTCACTGACTGGCCTATTCCAGTTAACATAATAGTCTCCGGTTCCATCCATATTTGTCACAAAAGGTAGGAGTTCTTTTTTCTTTCTGTTGCGTAGTAATCCATTGTGTAGGTAAACCAGTTTTTATTTTTAAGTCCACTTATTTACTGATGGCCACTTAGGTTGTTTCCAAACCTTGGCTTTATAAGTAGTGCTGCTATGAAATGACATGGGGGTACATAAATTCTTTTTAATTAGTGTTTCAGAATTCTTCAGGAATATCCCCAGTAGCGGAACCACTAAGTCAAAAGGCAGTTTCTTTTTTAGTTTTTGAGGAAATTCCATGCTATTTGTCATGGTGGTGTAGCAGTCTGTATTCCCACCAACAGTGCACTAGGGTTCCATTTTCTCCACATCCTTACCAGGCTTGTTGTTTGTTGATTTATTAATATTAATGATAGCAATTCTGAAAAGTGTGAGGTGATAATCTCATATGGCAACTCTATGATGGCTAGTGATTTTGAACATTTTTTTCCCAATGTTTATGGGCCATCTGTGTGTCCTTCTTGGAGAAGTATCTATTTAGGCCTTTGCCATTTTTTAGTTAGATTGTTTGTCTCCTTGGTATTGAGTCATATCAGTTCTTTATATATTTTGGAGCTCAAACCCTTATCTGAGGTATCATTGGCAAATATGTTTTCCTATACTATTGGATCCCTTTTCATTTTGATGATGTTTTGTTCAGCCATGCAAAAGCTTCTTAATTTGATGTAATCCTATTTGTTTATTTTTTCATTTATTGCGCTTGCCCTAGGAGATATATTGGCATAAAATACTGCTACACAAGATAGCTAAAATTTTACTGCCTTTGCCTTCCTCTAGGATTTTTATAGTATCACAACTTATATTTAAGACTTTTATTTTTTCTTGATGGACTTTCATTTTTATTACATTTATTGGGGCAACATTGATTAACAAGATTATACAGGTTCAAGTGTACAATTCTGTCATACATGATCTGTATATTGTATTCTATTCCTACAATTCAAAGTAAAATCTTCTGTCATATATCTGACCCCCTTTACTTTTATTTTAAATTTTATTGTTGTATTACATCCATCCCCTTTTTGCTCTCCTCTGTCCCCCTCCCCACACACCCATTCCCCCCAAAGTCAATCCCACCTGTTGTCCATGTCCATGGTTCCTTTATACTAGGTTCTTGTCTAAGCTGCTTCCCTTCCTTGCCTCTGCCTCCCCACTCCCCCCAACCCCCTTCCTCCTGACCACTGAAGGCCTATTCACTGTATTCATATATCTGGTTCTGTTATGCTTGTTGTTTGTTTTGTTCATTATTGTCCTGTAACGGGTGAGATCATATGGTATTTGTCCTTCACTGACTGGCTTATTTCACTAAGCATAATACTCTCCGGTTCCATCCATGTTGTTGCAAAGGGTACAAGTTCCTTCTTTCTTTCTGCTGTATAGTATCCCATTGTGTAAATGTACCAAAGTTTTTGGTCCAGTCATCCACTGATGGGCACTTGGACTGTTTCCAGCACTTGGCCATTGTAAATAGTGCTGCTATGAACATAGGTGTACATAGGTTCTTATGAATTGATGTTTCAGGATTCTTTGGGTGTAGTCCAAGTAGTGGAATTCCTGGATCAAAAGGCAGGCGCATTTTTAGTTTTTTAAGGAAACCCCATACTGTTTTCCACAGTGGCTGCACCAGCCTACATTCCCACCAACAGTGCACCAGGGTTCCCTTTTCCTCACCAACTCGCCAACACTTGTTGTTTGTTGATTTGTTGATGATTGCCATTCTCACAGGTATGAGGTGGTATCTTATTGCGGTTTTATTTTGCATCTCTCTGATGACTAGTGAGGTTGAGCATTCTTTCATATGCCTCTGGGCCCTTTGTATGTCTTCCTCAGTGAGTTGTCTGTTCAGGTATTTTGCCCATTTTTTAATTGGGCTGTCTGTCTCCCTGGTGTTCAATCACATTAGTTCTTTATATATTTTGGAGATCAAACCCTTGTTTGAGGTATCATTGGCAATTAAGTTTTCCCATACAGTTGGTTCCCTTTGAATTTTGCTGGTATTTTCTTTAGCTAAACAGAAACTTTTCAATTTGATATAGTCCCATTGTTTATTTGTTCTTTTATTTCCTTTGCCCTTGGTGAAGTATCAGTAAACATATTTCTGGGTAGGATATCCAAATGTTTACTGCCTATATTTTTCTCCAGGAATTTTATAGTGGCACTGCTTATGTTTAAATCCTTTATCCATCTTGAGTTTATTTCGGTGTATGGTGTAAGTTGGTAGTCTAGTTTTATCTTTTTGCATGTTGCTGTCCAGTTCTCCCAACACCATTTGTTGAACAGACTGTTTTTACTCCATTTGATGTTCCTTCCCCCTATTAGTTGACCATAGAGTCCTGGGTTAATTTCTGGGCTCTCTATTCTGTTCCATTGATCTATATGTCTATTCTTATGCCAGTACCATGCTGTTTTGATGACAGTAGCCTTGTAGTATTGTTTGAAGTCCGGTATTGTGATTCCTCCTACCTTGTTCTTCTTTCTCAAGATTGTGGTGGCTATTCGTGGGTGTTTTTTGCTCCATATAAATTTTTGAAATATTTTTTCTATTTCTGTGAAGTCTGTCATTGGTATTTTAATTGGGATTGCATTGAATCTATAGATTGCTTTGGGTAGTATGGACCTTTTAATGATGTTAATTTTTCCCATCCATGAACATGGTATGTGCTTCCATTAATTTGTATCTTCCTTGATTTCTTTCTTCATTGTTCTGTAGTTTTCTGAGTATAGGTCTTTTACCTCCTTATTTAAGTTTATTCCTAGGTACTTTATTTTTCTTGTTGCTATGGTAAATGGGATTTGTGTTTTCACTTCTATTTCTGTTGTTTCATTATTGGTATACACAAATGCTATTGATTTCTGGATATTGACTTTATACCCAGCTATTTCGCTAAATTTGCTTATTAGGCTGAGTAATTTTTTGGTGGAGCCTGTCGGGTTTTGTACGTACACTATCATATTATCTGCAAATAGTGACAGTTTGACTTCCTCCTTTCCAATTTGGATACCTTTTATTCCTTTTTCTTCTCTGATGGCTATAGCTAGCACTTCCAAGACAATGTTGAATAGAAGTGGAGGAAGTGGACAGACTTGTCTCATTCCTGATCTTAGAGGGAAAGCTTTTAGTTTTTGCCCATTGAGTATGATGTTGGCTTCATGTTTCTCATATATGGCCTTTATGATATTGAGGAATGCTCCTTATATTCCCATTTTGCTGAGGGTTTTTATCAGAAATGGTTTCTGCACTTTATCAAATGCTTTTTCAGCATCTATTCATATGATCATATGGTTTTTATCTTTCAGTTTGTTGATGTGGTATATTACATTTATTGATTTATGGATGTTGTACCATTCTTGCATCCCTGGGATGAAACCCACTTGATCATGGTGTAAGATTTTTGTTATATACTGCTGAATCCGGTTGGCCAATGTTTTGTTAAGAATTTTAGCATCTATATTCATCAGAAATATTGGACTAGCTTTGTTTCTTAGTTGTGTCTTGCCCTGGATTTGGGATTAGAAAAATATTGGCCTCATAGAAAGAGTTTGGGAGTCTTCCCTCTTCCTGTATTTTTTGGTATAGGTTGAGAAGGATAGGAATTAGTTCTTCTTTAAATGTTTGGTAAAATTCACCTGTGTAGCCATCTGGTCCAGGGCTTTTGTGCTTTGGGAGATTTTGGGTTACTTCTTTAATTTCACTAGTTGTTATTGGCCTATTCAGGCTTTCTGCTTCTGGGTTCAGTTTTGGTAGATTATACCTTTCCAGAAATGTGTCCATTTCATTCAGGTTGTCATATTTTTTGTCATATAGTTGTTTGAATAATTTCTTACAGTCTTTTGTATTTCTTAGGTATTAGTTGTGCTTTCTCCTCTGTCAGTTCTGATTCTGTTTATTTGAGTCCTCTTTTTCTTTGTGAGTCTGGATAAAGGCTTGTCGATTTTGCTTAGTTTTTCAAAGAACCAGCTCCTGGACCTGTTGATTCTCCAAATTGTAGTTTGAATTTCTGAGTTATTTAGTTCTGCTCTGATCTTGATGATTTCCTTCCTTCTACTTGCTCTGGGCTTTGTTTGTTGTTGCTTCTCTTGTTCTTTATGGTTAGGTTGTTTATATAAACTTCTTGTGACCTTTTTATTTTATTTTATTTATTTTATTTATTTATTTATTTATTTTTTAATTTTATTGTTGTTGTATTACATCCATCCCTTTTCTTGTGACCTTTTTAGGAAGGCCTTCATTGCTATAAATTTCCCTCTGGGAACTGCCTTTGCTGTATCCCATAGGTTTTGGGCTGTTGTGTGTTCATTGTCATTTGTTTCCAGGAACTTTTTGATTTCATCTTTGATCTCATTGTTGACCCCTTCATTGCTTAAAAGCCTGTTATTCATTCTCCATGAGTTAGAGAATTTTTGTTTTTTTCCCTTGAGATTGGTTTCTACTTTTAAGCCATTGTGATCTGAGAAGATGCTTGATATGATTTAATTTCCCTGTATTTGTGGAGGCTTGTCTTGTGACCTACCTTGTGGTCTGACTTAGAGAATGATCCATGTGTATTTGGAAAGAATGTATATTTTGCTTCTTTGGGGTAAAATACTCTGTGTACATCAGTTACGTCCATTTGCCCTAGAGTGTTGTTCAATGCCATAACATCTTTGGGGATATTTTGTTTGGAAAATCTGTCCATTATTGATAGTGGGGTATTAAAATCCCCTAGTATTAGTGTGTTGCTATCTATATCTTTGTTAAAATCTTCCAAGATTTCCCTTACATATTTTGGAGCTCCTATGTCAGGTGTGTATATGTTTACTATTTCTTTGTGATGGTTTGTTCCCTTAAGTATTATGAAATATCCTTCTTTATCTCTTTTTATGGCTTTCATTGTAAAATCTATTTTCTCTGAAATAAGGATTTCTACCCCACCCTTTTTTTTGTGTCTATTTGCTTGATATATATATTTTCCATCCTTTCACTCTCAGTCTGTGTCGATCTCTTGTTCTGAGGTGGGTCTCTTGAAGACAGCATATATGTGGGTCATGTTGTCTTGTCCATTCAGCTACCCTATGTCTTTTGATTGGTGCATTTAATCCATTTACATTTAAGGTTATTATTGATTGATACTTATTCATTGCCATTTTCTCCCTTTGTGTCTATATTCCTCTTTGGCTTTCTCTGTTTCTTCATTTTATTTATTTATTTATTTTTAAAGCAGACCCTTTAGCATTTCTTGCAATGCTAGTTTGGTAGAGATATATTCTTTTAGTCTTTTTTTGTTTGGGAAACTCCTTATTTCTCCTTCTATCTTGAATGAGAGCCTTGCTGGGTAGAGTATTCTTGGTTGCAGGCCTTTGTTTACCATGACTTGAAATACTTTTTGCCATTCCCTTCTGGCTTGAATTGTTTCTGTTGAATAATCATTTGATACCTTATTGGAGCCCCTTTGTATGTTATTTGTCTTTTCTCTCTTGATGCTTTTAGGATTCTTTCTTTGTCTTTGAAATTAACCATTCTAATAATAATGTGCCTTGGTGTTGGTCTGTTTGGGTTGATCTTCATTGGGACCCTCTGTGCTTCCTGAACTGGATTCATGTTTTCACTCATCATGTTAGGGAAATTTTCTATCATGACTTTTTTGAACAGGATTTCCATTCTTTGTTTCTCTTCTTCTGGTATCCCTATGATACGGATGTTGTTACCTTTCATGTTTTCCTGTGGCTCTCTAAAACCCTCTTCAATCTTGTTCAGCCGGTTTTTATTCTCTTGAACTGTCTTGGAGTATTTGTCTACATTATCCTCCAACTGGCTGATCCTGTCCTCTCCTTCATCTAGCCTATTGTTGATTCCTTCTGCTGTGTTCTTCAATTCAGAAATTGTATTCTTCATTTCTTCCTGGCACTTATTGATAGTTTCTATGTCCTTTTTGATGCTGTTGTAGCTCTCAGTAAGTTCCTTGTAAGTTCCCTGAAGTTGTTTATAGTTTTGTTTGAACTGGCTAAGCTCATTGAGCTTCTCTATCATCATTCTTTTGAAATCCTTATCTGATATTTCAGGTGCCTCTGTTTCATTTTGTGGTCTTTCTGGGGATTCTTCCTTCCCTTTTGGTGATGGACTTATTCTTTTTTTCCCCATTTTGGGTGTCTGTTTTTGCTTGCTTTTTGTTTTTCGTTTTTTCCTTGGATTAATCTGCTTTGCTTCCTTGCCTTAGTTGAGCACCCTTCTGTGTTAGGAGATTTGTGGAGTTCAATGTTGCAGTCTCCTAGATTTTCTCCACTTGTTGTTCTTGGTGTGGCCTTTACTTGGGCTGTCTGGTTTTATTCTGGACCTGTGGGCTTTTAGCAGGAAAAAAAGAAAAAAGAAAGAAAAACGGAAAAAAAAGAAAAGATAATAATAATAACAAGAAAGTGTTAGATGACTGTTCACCCTTAATTATCCCTGATTGGTCCAGGTGGAGCCAGGAGGTATGGCCTTATAGCAGAGAGAAAGATAAAATTTAAAAAAAATTTAAAAAAGGAAAAAATAGCAAGAAAAAGAAAGAATAATATTATTAAAGAAAGTGTTTAGGTGGCTGCTCACCCTTTATGATCACTGATTGGGCCATGTGTAGTCAGGACCTGTAGGCTTTAACAGGAAGAGAGGAAAAAAAAGAAAAAAAGAAAGAAAAATGAAGAAAGAAAAAAATAAAGAAAGGATTTAGATGGCTGGGGAGGGGACAAATACTTAGATTAAGGACTGGGAATAAATACTTAGATTAAGGACTGGGAATGCGGTTGTTAACGGAGAGGGAGTAGACTTTAAATCAAGAGTAGGGGGAGGGTCTTGGGTATTTAGGTGGATTGAGATGTGAGAAGTAACTTTTGAAAAGGATATGTTGGGGATTAATAGTTTATGTAGCTCTCGGTATAACTCAGGTGCTTGAGATTAGCAGTGATCCATTCCCTGAGTCTGCCTCTTTCTTGGTCAGGTCTCTGCAGCCTATAGTCTCTAGCTGGTCTTGGAGTGGCAGGGCCTATGATTGTCACAGTCAAGAATGATTCTGAATGTCAGCCCCCAGGTAGATTGGGCCCTCAGCAGCCTAGCTGGGTTTTAGGGCTGCCGGTATTGTGGGGCCCGCAGGCTGCCCCCTTCAGCTCCTAGCAGAGGTTCCTGTCTGTGATGGGCACCTGGCCCCCCTGCAGGGCAGCCTGCAACCTCTCTGGTTCCTGTGATGACTGTCCCTGCCCCCGCAGCTCCCGGAGGAGGCAGCCCCCGTTAGCCAACAGTGCTGGGGGTCTGCCAACACTGCCCAGCTCCCATGGGCGAGAGCTGGTACTCCCAAGCAGACCAGCTCTCCGAGGAGTCCTTTATGCAGCCTCTGTGATGTGCCCCTCCCAGTGGGTTTGCAGTGAGGCCTTTGTCCCGGGCAATGGGTGGGTCAGTTGCCCCAGCTACAAGTTCTAGGCTGGCAGTTTGGAGTTTCAGCGGGAGCCTGGGGGCCTGTGTGGGTGCACAGCGCTAGGCCTTCCCCCTTGTAGGAGCTTCAAGCTGCTGTTTCCCTGGTGGCCCAGCAGCACTGTTTTCTGCCTACTTGCCACCCTGGCTGGTGCACTCCCCTGCTCCCCTGCTCCCTTGCTCCTGCTCCCCGCAGGACTCTTCTCCTCCACCTCTGGCCCAGTGAGGAGCTTCCTCTCCCTGTTGCTGGAGAAAGGCTCTTACACAGTCCCTCCCCTGCAGGAGTTCAATTCCTATTTCTGTCCAGCGTTTACCCTCACTATCCACAGTTCACTGTTCAGATTTCTAATCGCCAGGGAGCCTGGATCTGGATTCAGTTAAACAAGCCCCTCTGGGTAGAGCCTCCACTGCCCAGAGCCAACTGCGGCCTGCTGGCCATTTTGGAACTGTCTCATCTGCTCTCCTGCAGGTCTCTGCTGCCTCTGGGCTGTGCTCCCCTGAGTCCAGATGCTGACTGCTCCAATTCTTAGGATCCTTAAGACGTCTTATGCTCCCTATCCTATCCTCCAGCTGCTCTGGTACTTGAGAACACCATCAGCACTGCTCTCTACTCTGTCGCCATGTTTGATCTCTCCCCTATATTTAAGTCTTTTACCTACAGTATTTTGAATTTATTCTGGTGTGTGGTATAAGTTGGTGATCTAGTTTTTTTTTTTTTTTTTTCCAAGTATCAATCTGGTTCTCCCAACACTACTTATTAAAGAGGCTATTTTCAGTCCAATTTATGCTTCCTCCCCCTTTGTCAAATATTAATTGACCATAGAGTCCTGCGTCTATTTCTGGGCTCTCTATTCTGTTCCATTGATCTGTGTCTTCTATGCCAGTCCCAGACTGCTTTGATTACAGTGGCCTGTAGTATAGTTTGATATCAGGTATTGTGATCCCACCAGTTTTATACTTCTTTCTAAAGAAGGCTGTTCAAGCCCTGGGTGGTGGTACAGTGGATAAAGCACCAGCCTGCGAACCTGTAGGTCGCTGGTTCGATTCCCTAGCCAGGGCACATAATCAGGTTGCAAGGCAGGTCTTCAGCCAGGTCCATAGCTGGAGGCAGGTGAAAGGCAACCATCCATTGATTTTTCTCTCCCTCTCTGCCTCTCTCCCTTTCCCTCTCTCTAAAAATAATAAATAAAATCTTAAAGAAAAGGCTATTTAAGATTATTTTTGGTTCCATATAAATTTTTGGAATATTTGTTCTAGATCTGTGAGTCATGCCATTGGTATCTCACTGGGAATTGCATTTAATCTATAGATTGCTTTGAGTGGTAGAGACATTTTAATGATGTTAATTATTCTTATTTATGAATATCGTATATGCTTTCATTTATTTGTATTTTCCTCAATTTGTTTCTTCAGTGTCCTATAGTTTTCTGAGTATAAGTCTTTTACCTATTTGGTTAAATTTATTCCTAGGTACCTTATTTTTTTTCCAGTAGTAAATAGGATGTTTTTATTTATTTATTTTTTTCATGATTGGTGGTTAAAAATGCCACCAATTTCTAAATATTGACTTTGTATCCCACTACTTAGCTGAATTCATTTATTAGGTCAAGTAGTTCTTCAGTGGAGCCTATTGTGTTTTCCAAGTATAATAATATCATGTCACCTTTTTAACTTCCTCTTTTCTAATTTGGATTCCTTTTATTTTTGTCTTCTTGTCTGATCACTGTGGCTAGGACTTCTAGTACTGTGTTAAATAAGAGTGATAACAGACATGCCTGTTTTGTTCCTAATCTTAAGGTAAATGCTTTCAGTTTTTGCGTACTGAGTATGATGTTGACAGTGGGTTTTTTATATGTTCTCCCTATTCCCACTTTACTAAGGTTTTTTATCATGAACAGGTGCTGGATTTTATTAAATACTTTTTCTGAATCTAATGGTATTGTCATGGGATTTTTGTCTTTCGTTTTCCTTATGTGATGTATTCCAGGGATTGCTAACCCCTGGGCAAGTGACCAGTTCCATCAGTGGCCTGTTAGGAACCAGTCAGCACAGCAGGAAATAAGCGGCTGGCAAGTGGATGAAGCTTCACTCGCTTTTTACCTCCTGACCTCTGCCACATATCCACCCTCCTAGCCATCTCTCCACCCCTACCTACCTTACCCACATTCACGGAAATACTGCCTTCTATGAAACCAGTCCCTAGTGCCAAAAAGTTTGGAGACCACTCATTTATTACATTTATTGATGTTTGTATATAGTACCATTCTTGCATCCCACTTGTTCATGGAGTATGATCTTTTTGTTGTATTGCTGGATCTGGTTTGCCAATATTTTGTGGAGGATTTTAGCAATCTATGTTCATCAGAGATATTGAGCTGTAGTTTTCTTTCTTGTGTCTTTACCTGGTTTTGGAATTAGGATAATGGTGGTTTCATCAAAATAGTTTGGAAGTCTTCCCTCTTCTTGAATAGTTTCAGAAGGATAGGTTTTATTTCTTCTTTGAATAATTGGTAAAATTTGCCTTTGAAGCCATCCAGTCCAGGGCTTTTGTGTGCCATGAGTTTTTTGCTCACTGGTTCAAAAAATTCACTAGTTAATTATCAGTTTGTTTAGGTTTTTCTGATCTAAGAAAAGCCTTAGGTTAACCTTCCTGGGTCAGTTGTGGAAGATTATTTCTAGAAATTTACCCATTTTGTCCAGGTTGTCAAATTTCTTGGCCCATAGTTGTTCATGGTAATTTCTTTTCTGTTCTTTCTTTAAAAAAAGATTTTATTTATTATTTCAGAGAGAGAGGCAGAGAGGGAGAGAAACATCAATGTATGGCTGCCTTTCATCCACCTCCAGCTACTAACCTGGCTGGAGACCTGGCTTGCAACCTGGTTATGTGCCCTGGCTGGGAATTGAACCAGCGACCTGTGGGTTGATAGGCTGGCGCCTATCCACTGAGCCACCAGTCAGGGCCCACAGTGATTTCTTACAACCCTTTGTGTTTCTGGAATCACTTTTCCACTTTCATATCTGATATTTTTTGGAGGGTCTCTTTTTCTTGATGAGTCTGTTAAAGGTTTGTCAATTTTGTTTATCTTTTCAAAGAACAAGCTCATGGATTCATTGATTTTTTGATTTTTTTTCTTTTTTTGTTGATGTCATTTATTTCTGGTCTGATCTTGATTATTTCCCTCCTTCTACTGTCTTTCAGCTTTGTTTGTTGTTCTTCTAGTCCTTTTATTTGTGGGGTTAGGTTGTTAGATTTTTCTGTCATTAGGTAATGCAATGAACTTCACTCTCAGGACTGCTTTCACTGTATCCCATGGATTTTGGGTTGTTGTGTGTTCTTTGTTCTTTTGTTTGTTTGTTGATTTCTTCCATGATGTCATTGTTAAACCATTCATTATTTAATACCATGTTATTTACCCTCCATGTAGTTGAACTTTTTTGTTTGTTTTCTCCTGCAGTTGATTTCTACTTTTAGACCATTATATTCTGAAAATGGCTTGATATGACTTCAGTTTTCTTGAGTTTGCTAAGGCTTGTTTCGTGTCCTACTATGTGGTCTGTGTTTGAGAATGATCCATGTGCATATAAGAAGAATGTATATTTTGCTTCTTTGGGATGAAATGTTCTGTATATATCAATTAAATCAATTAAATCCATTTGATGTAGTGTCATTTAATGGTGCTATATTCTTGTCTTTTTTGTCTGGAACATCTGTGTATCATTTATAGAGAGGTTAAATTATTCTACTATGACTGAATTACTACTTATCTCTTAAGTCCTCCAAGATTTTCTTTATATATTCAGGTACTCCTATATTGAGTTCATATATGCTTACAAAGTATCTTCTGTTGGATTGGAATGTTAAGTATTGTATAGTATTCTTCTTTGTCTCTTAATGTGGCCTTTGTTTTAAAGTGTATTTTGTTAGAAGTGTTGCAACCCCAGCATTTTTTCTGTATTTGTTTGTGTGGAATATTATTTCCATCCTTTTATTTTCAGCCTATGTAAATATTTTGTTCAGACGTAGGTCTCATGTAGGTAGCACACATGTGAGTCTTGTTTTCTTTCAAGTATATTTTGTTGATTATGCTGTTACAGTTTTCCCAATTATTTTCCCTTTGCTCTCCTCTGCCTGGTACCTTCCTTCCCTCCAGTAATTCCCCGCTTAGTTCATGTCCATAGGTCATGCTTGTAGGTTCCTTGATGTCACCCTTTCCTATAGTATTCTCAACACCTACCTGTCTATTTTGTTTCCACCAATTATGCTTCTTAATCTCTGCCCCATTTTTACCCTTCTCCATACACTTTCCAGCTGATAACACTCCAAATGATCCCTATACCCATTATTCTGTTCCCGTTCTGGTTGTTTGCTTAGTTTGTTTCTGTTGTTTTTATTTTTTAGATTCAGTTGTTGATAGTTGTGAGTTTGTTGTCTTTTTAATGTAGACAGTTTTGATACTTTTCTTTCCTTTTTTATAAAAATTTAAAAAATGATTTTATTTATTATTATTATTATTTTTTTTTTTTTTTAGAGAGGGGAAAGGATAGAGGCAGAGAGGGATAGAGACATCAATGTCTTATAACCAAGGACAAAAGTAATATGTAAATACCTCAACTGGCTCTGTCTCAATGGATGTTGTTTCTTTAATTTCGTAGTCATGAGACTTTCATTCACCTTAATTTTTGATGGATCTGGCAGACAGTTTTTCTGTATTTTGGTTGTGATTTTGATGTGGTTGTGCAAAGAGAGCCATGTCTGCCTACGCCACCACATTGACTCAGTCCTCCTACAGTGACCATTTTCAAGTACACTCACAGCACTCTGTTTTTCTCTTGTGCTCAAGGGAAACTACTATAGTGGAACCAAGGTAGGAGTGGGGAATACCCATCTCCTACCCCTCTAGGCTTCCTGTCTGAGTACACACCTATCAGAATGGTTAAAATAAAATAGTAACAACACTAAATGTTGGCAAGAACATGGAGAAACTGAATGAAGAATGCATTGCCGGTAGAAATGTAAACTGTTACAGCCACTCTGGCTTTTCTTCTCATTTTAGCGGTCTCTTCTTATTTATTTCTATATTTTACATAAATCTGGTTTGACTCCTTTCTTGTTGGGTAACCTTTTGTTGTAGGAGTCCTCTGATACCCAGTGATGCCCACTTGTTGATCTGATCTGGATGCCCTAGGAATACCCTTTATGTGGGTTATGTAGGCTCTCCTGTTGTTTTTGGGTCCTGACTGTTGTAGGAGTCCTCTGATATGCAGTGGTGCCAACTCCTTGATCTCCTGATCTGGATCCTCTGGAAATGCCCTTTGTGTGGGTTTTGTAGGCACTACAATTAATTGTATTTGGGTCCTGATTGTTGGCTTGTCCATTGTTGTAGTCTTCCCTCTGGTTATGTGACTGAGAGGCTTGACCCCCACCATGACTTATATACTGTTTTATAGGTGCTGGCAGACTAAAGCAAGACAACACAAGAAATGAAACCAAAATAAGCAAACACCCCGCCCCCACTACAACTGCAATTTCAATGAGAATAGTAAAAGTGGAAATATAAATGGGATATTAGGGAAAGGGGGAAATAAAAGGTAAAGAATAAGACAATGCCAACGGCTAGAGAAGTAATTATGGAAGGAGAAATGGGGTGAGAATTTAAACAAATAATGAAAATGATAGAAAGAAGTAGTAAAAACGGACAAGGAAAGCAAAAGAATAACAAAAGGAAAGAAGGGAACAATGGTGTAATCACTAATAAGAGTAAAGTAAGAGATGACAGAAAACTAGAGCAATAAACATAAAAAGGAAAGGAAAAATGGGAAAAACGAATGAAAAGGCTTTGAAAAGGGAAATACAAAGAAAATAATGAGCCCTGGCTGGTAGCACAGTGGGTAAGGCGCCGGCCTGCGAACCCAAAGGTCGCAGGTTCGTTTCCCCAGCCAGGGCACATAACAAGGTTGCAAACCAGGTCTCCAGTCAGATCTGTGGCTGGAGTCAGGTGAAAGGCAACCATACATTGATGTCTCTCTCCCTCACTGCCTCTCTCCCTTCCCCTCTTTCTAGAAATAATGAAATAAAATCTTAAAAAAAAAAAAGAAAGAAAGAAAAGAAAATAATGAAAAAGAACAAAGTGAAATTAATCTCAGTAGAATCTAATGCTTGCCTGCTGGATTCTCTTTTGGATTTGGCTCTGCTGTAACCTGTTTTGGGTGCTGTCCATGCCTAGCCCTCAGCAGCCTGTTCAGAGCTACCAGGGATCCATAGTTTGTGATTGATTCCTCTGGCGTTGACTATGCCCATGATGGACCAATCTGTCCTGCACACCTTGATTTTAACTGCACTGGGTCCAAGGCAATGTCAGCAAACACCCAAGTCACCAGAGGATCTGCATCAGTGTGCCTTTGCCTGCCGGCCTACTGTCAATTTTAGACTAGTCATAGTCGTGGTGGTTTCTGAGAAAGCTTCTGGTGGTATTAAGAGGATTGCATTCCTGGATCTCCCATGGCAAATGCTTTCAGACTTTAGAGAAGATGGTGAATGTGTTCCTCTCTCTTCACCCTGAACCAATGGTTTTAGTCTATTTGGAATTATTTCCCTGTACTCAGCAGAGTAGGACTACCAGAGTCCATGTTTTGTGTTTGCTGGAAACTGGGAGGGTATTTCTATGGCTATCCCATGAAGGAGAAGTTCCAGTCTGTTTTCTGGGAGAGTAGATGGTATGGCTATACCTTCAGCCAGTCTCTGACACCCCTGGAGTATGCTCCTGTTTCCTCAGCAGGGATTAAGATGCAGGATGAGAGAAAATAATAAAAGGGGAAAAAACCCTGCACAAAACAAAGCAAAAACCCAAACAAACTACATAAAAAGAAAAAAAAAAAAAAGTCGCAGGGTGGAGGGAGAAGGATTGCAGAGGGAAGGCAGAGCCAGTGATATCACACAAGAATATTCCCCTGGGAGAGGCGTTCTCTTCTTAAGCAAAATGGCTGCTGTGGAATCCAGGCATATCCCTGCACAGAAAGCCCCTATAGCTCCTTCCCCCATGCCACTTTCCTGCACATCCCACACTCTCCTCAGGAAACTGCAGTCCATTGCCTCTCTTCTCTGGGGCCCAAGGTGAGAGGTTGGAAACATAAGATCTGTGCTTTCGCCGCTTTAAGAATTAAGACAGTAAAAAAATACTAGGTTTTTCTCCACTGGGGCCAGTCCCTCCTCAGCAGCCCAGCAGAGGCAAACCTCATGGCTCTTCATCACTGGTTGCTACATGGTCTGCTGACTCCAGCACTGGTGCTCTGTGTTTGGGATCCTGATTCGTATTCTCCACCTCCCTCATTTCAAGGGGAAGCTACCAGAGCCACAATGCCACCTTAACCCACTGCCTTTGTGAAGTGGCTAGCCCCTTTAATAATCTTACCCTTCCTACCAGTCCAGGTATTTACATATTTTTTCCGTCCCTTGGTTATAAGCCTCCCTTTTGGCAGCCTTCAGTTTATTTCAGATATCTAGTCCTCTAGATTTTCGAGGTCTGTCTTGAAAATATCAAGCCAGTGTCAGTATAATTAGAACAGTTTGCATGGTTGATAATTTTGGGACAGACCTCGTATATCTTTTTGGGTTCTGAGAAGAGGTGTGTGATATATCTGACTTTGCCACCATCTTTTTCCCTCTACCAGTTTTCAATATTCTTTTCCTAAGTTCATCAGAGTAATCACTATCGGACAGCTATAGAAATTATTTCTTGATCCATAGTCTACAGAATGATGTTATATTAGGAAGCATAAAAAACAACATTAAACTTGTATATCTATATCAGAATCCTTGGGTGATGATATGCATTGTCATAGTCAATAAGTAGCAATATTTTGAAAGCAGTCCTTTTTTTCCTGAGCAATAGGTCTCCACAGTGGGCTAACAATACTTAGTAAGTTATGTTTTAAACAAATGAGATGTCATCCAGGCTTTGTTGTTCCATTTAGAGAGCATAAGCAGAGTAGATTTAGCATAACACTTTACCCTAGGATTTTTGGAATGGAAAATGAGTATTGTCTCCAACTCAAAGTCGTTACTGGCAGCATTAGCCCCAACAAGAGTCAAGCTGTCTTTTTAAACTAGTCTTTGAATTCTCTTTAGCTATAAAAGTCCTAGATGGCATATTTTTACCATATAAGGCTGTTTCGCCCACATTGAAAATCTGTTTAGCATAGCCGCCTTCATTAATTCTCTTTGCTAGATCTGAATACCATGCTGCAGCTTCCACATCAGTACTTGCTGCTTCACCTTGCACTTGGAGACAACTTCTTCCCTCAAACCTTGTGAACTGACAATTTCTATTAGCTTTAAACTTTTCTTCTGTAGCTTCTTTACCTCTGTCAGCCTTCTTAGAATGGAAGAGAGTTAGGGATTTGCTCTGGATTGGCTTTGGTTTAAGGGAATGTTGTGGCTGGTTGATCTCGCTAGACCACTAAAACATGCTGCATGTTAGCAGTTAGGCTATTTCACTTTCTTATGATTTGTGTTTTCATTGGAGTAGCACTTTTTTTTTTTTAAGATTTTATTGATTACTTTTAGAGAGGGTGGGAAGGGAGGGAGGAAGAAAGAGAGAGAAACATCAATGTATGGTTACCTTTCACCTGCCTCCAGCTGGGGACCTGGCTAGAAACCTGGCTTGCCACCTGGGTACATGCCCTGACTAGGAATCAAACCAGGCAGTGGAGTAGCACTTTTAATCACCTTCAAGAATTTTTTCTTAGCATTCACAAGTTAGCTAACTGGTACAAGGAACCTAGCTTTTGTCCTGTCTCAGGTTTTGACATGTCTTCCTTAATGAGCTTAATCATTTTTACTTACTGATTTAAAGATAGAGATATGTGACTTACTTGAACACTTAGAGGCCATTTTAGGGTTATTGACTGGCCTAATTTCAATATTATGTCTGAGGGAACAAAGAGGCCTGAAGAGAGGGAGGGAGATGGGAGAATAGCAGGTTGGTGAAGCAGTCAAAACATATACTGCATTTATTGATTAAGTTTGCCATCCTGATATGGACATGGTTTGTTTTGTGGCACCCTAAAACAATTACAATAACAACAAAGATCACTGATCACAGATCACCATAGTAGACATAATTAAAAATAATGAAAAATTTTGAAATACTATGAGAATTACCCAAATATGACACAAACAAAATGTGAGAAAATGCTTTTGGGAAAATGGCACTGATAGATTTCCTCCACACAGGGTTGCTACGAACCTTTTTTTTAATTTTTAAAATTTTATTGTTGTTATATTACATCCATCCCCCTTTTACTCCTCTCTGTCCCCTTCGCCACCCACCCACTGCCCCTGAAAGTCACTCCAACTTGTTCATGTCCTGGGTTCTTCCATGCTAGTTCCTTGACTAAACTGCCCGTCTTTGCCTTTTCCTCCCCGCCTCGCACTACCCCTCCCCTCTGTCCACTGAAGGTCTATTCACTGTATTCATGTATCTGGTTCTGTTTTGCTTATTTTTTTGTTTTGTTCATTATTGTCCTGAAATGGTTGAGATCATATGGTGTTTGTCTTTCACTGACCCGTTTATTTAAGCATAATACTTTTCGGTTTCATCCATGTTGTTGCAAAGGTTAGGAATTCCTTCTTTCTTTCTGCTGTGTAGTATTCCATTGTGTAAATGTACGAAAGTTTTTTGATCCAGTCATCCACTGATGGGCACTTAGGCTGTTTCCAGCATTTGGCTACTGTGAATAGTGCTGCTATGAATATAGGGGTACATAGGTTCTTCTGGATTGGTGTCTCAGTGTTCTTCAAATAGTCCTAGTAGTGGAATTGCTGGATCAAAAGGCAGTTCCATTTTTAGTTTCTTAAGGAAACTCAATACTGTTTTCAATAGTGGCTGCACCAGCCTACATTCCCACCAACAGTAGTTCATCAGGGTTTCCTTTTCCCCACACTCTTGCCAACACTTGTTTGTTGATTTGTTGATGATTGCCATTCTGACAGGTGTGAGGTGGTATCTTATGGTGGTTTTAATATGCATCTCTCTGATGGCTAGTGATGTTGAGCATTCTGTCAGATGCCTTTAGACCCTTTGTATGTTTTCCTCAGAGAGTTGTTTGTTCAGGTCCTTTGCCCATTTTTTAATTGGGCTGTGTGTCTCCCTGGTGTTGAGTTGCATAAGTTCTTTATATATTTTGGAGATCAAGTCCCTGTCTGAGGTATGATTGGCAAATATGTTTTCCCATACAGTTGGTTCCCTTTTAATTTAGCTGGTGTTTTCTTTAGCTGAACATAAACTTTTCAGTTTCATATAGTCCCATTTGTTGATTTGTTCCTTTATTTATTTTACACTTCTGCATAGAATATCTAAAATTTTATTGCCTATATTTTTCTCCAGGACCTTTATGGTAGCCCTGTTTATATTTAAGTCTGTTACTCATCTTGAGTTTATTCTGGTGTATGGTTTAGGTTGGTGATCTAGTTTTTTTTTTGTTTTGTTTTTTTTGGCATTTAGCTGTCCATTTCTCCCAACACCACTTATGAAGAGATTGTTTTTCCTCCATTTTATGTCCCTTCCCTGTTTGTCGAATATTAATTGACCATAGAGTCCTGGGTTTATTTTTGGGCTCTCTATTCCATTTCATTGATTTCGATGTCTATTCTTATTGCCAGTATCAGACTGTTTTCATGACAGTAGCCTTGTAGTATAGTTAGATGTTCGTTATTGTGATTCCTCCTACCTTGTTCTTCTTTCTCAAGATTGCTGTGGCTATTTGTGGGCATTTTTGACTCCATGTAAATTTTGGAAGTATTTTTTCTATTTCTGTGAAGTCTGTCATTGGTATTTTAATTGGGATTTCATTGAACCTATAGATTGCTTTGGGTAGTATGGACTTTCAATGATGTTAATTGTTCCCATCCATGAACATGGTATATGCTTTCATTTATTTGTATCTTCCTTAATTTCTTTCTTCAGTGTTGTGTAGTTTTCTGAGCACAAGTCTTTCACCTCTTTGGTTAAGTTTATTCCTAAGTACTTTATTTTTATTGTTGCTATGGTAAATGGGATTTGTTTTCTCTCTTCTATTTCTGATGTTGTATTATTGGTATACAAAAATGCTTTTTTGATTTCTGAATATTGAATTTATATCCAATTATTTTGTTTAATTTGGTTATTAGATCTAGTAAGTTTTTGGTGCAGTCTATCAAGGTTTTGTATGTACCCTATCATATCATCTGCAAATAATGACAGTTTAAATTCCTCCTTTCCAATTTGGATACCATTGATTCCTTTTTCTTCTCTGACAGCTATGGCTAGAACTTCCAAAATGATGTTGAACAGAAGTGGAGATTGTGGACAACCTTGTCTTTTTCCTGATCTTAGGTGGGGAAAGCTTTTAGTTTTTGCACATTGAGTATGATGTTGGCTTCATATTTTTCATATATGGCATTTATGATGTTGAGGTATGCTCTCTCTATTCTCATTTTTCTGAGCATTTTTATCATAACAGGTTGCTGTACTTCATCAAATGTATTTTCAGCATCTATTGATATAATCATATGGTTTTTGTGTTTCATTTGGTTGATGTGGTGTATTACATTTATTGTTTTGCAAATGTTATATCATCCTTGCATCTCTTGGATGAAACCCACTTAATGATGCTGTATATTCTTCTGAATGTATTGCTGGATCTGGTTGGCCAATATTTTGTTGAGAATCTTAGCATGTATGTTCATCAGAGATATTGGCCTGTAGTTTTTTTTTTTTTCTTAATTGTGTCTTGACCTGTTTTTGGGATTAGAATAATATTGACCTCATAGAAAGACTTTGGGAGTATTCCCTCTTCTTGGATTTTTTGGTATAGTTTGAGAAGGATAGGAGTTAGTTCTTCTTTAAATGTTTTGTAGAATTCACCTGTGTATCCATCTGCTTCAGGGCTCCTGTCCTTTTGGAGATTTTGGATTACTTCTTCAATTTCACTAGTTGTTATTGGCCTTTTCAGGCTTTCTGCTTTTTCTGGATTCAGTTTTGGTCGATTATACAGTTCCAGAAATGTGTCCATTTCACCCAGGTTGTCATATTTCTTGTCATATAGTTGTTTGTAATAATTTCTTACAATCTTTTGTATTTCTGAAGTATCACTTGTGATTTCTCCTCTGTCAGTTCTGGGTCTGTTTATTTGGGTCCTCCCTCTTTTTTTCTTGATGAGTCTGGTTAAAAGCCTTTCAATTTTGTTTATTTTTTCAAAGAACCAGCTCCTGGACTTGTTGATTCTTCGAATTATAGTTTGAGTCTCTAAGTTGCTTAGTTCTGCTCTGATCTTGATGATTTCCTTCCTTCAACTTGCTCTGGGCTTTGTTTGTTGTTGCTCCTTCTGTTGCAGCTTTATGGTTAGGTTGTTTGTATAAACTTCTTGTGACCTTTTCAGTTAGGCATGTATTGCTATAAATTTCCCTCTGAGGACTGCTTTTGCTGTGTCCCATAGGTTTTGGGCTGTTGTGTGTTCATTGTCATTTTTTCCAGGAACTTTTTGATTTCATCTTTGATCTCATTGTTAACCCATTCATTACTTAAAAGCATGTTATTCAGTCTCCATGAGTTAAAGTATTTTTGTTTTTTTCCCTTGAGATTGGTTTTTGGTTTCAAGCCATTGTGATCTGAGAAGGTGCTTGTTATGATTTCAATTTTCCTCTGTTTCTGGAGGCTTTCCTACTCCAGCCTTTTTTTCATGTCTATTTGCTTGATATATATTTTTCCATCCCTTCACTTTCAATATGTGTTGATCTTTTGTTCTGAGGAGGGTCTCTTGAAGCCAGCATATATGTGGGTCATGTTTTCTTATCCATTCAGCTACCCTATGTCTTTTGATTGGTGCATTTAATCCATTTACATTTATGGTTATTACTGATTGATACTTATTTATTGTCATAGTCCCCCTTTGTACTTGTGTTCGTCTCTGTCTCTCTCTGTTTCTTCATTTTTAAAAAACAGACCCTTTAGCATGTCTTGCAGTGCTGGTTTGGTAGAGGTGTATTCTTTAGTCTTCTTTTGTATGGGAAATTCCTTATTTCTCCTTCCATTTTGAAGGAGAGCCTTGTTGGTTAGAATATTCTTGGTTGCAGGCCATTGTTTCACAATCCTTGGGATAATTTTTGCTATTCCCTTCTGTCTTGTATTGTTTCTGTTGAATAATCATTTGATAACTTTATTGTAGCCCCCTGATATATTATTTGCTGTTTCTCTCTTAATGCTTTTAGGATTCTCTCTTTGTCTTTGAAATTTGCCTTTTTTTTTTTTTTTTTTTAAAGATTTTATTTTATTATTTTTAGAAAGAGGGGAAGAGAGGGAGGCAGAGAGGGAGAGAGACATCAATGTATGGTTGCTTTTCACCTGCCTCCAGCCACAGACCTGACTGGAGACCTGGCTTGCAACCTATGAAATTTGCCATTTTAATTATAATGTATCTTGGAGTGGATCTGTTTGGAATTATCTTCATTGGGACCCTCTGTGCTTCCTGAACTTGAGTAACATTTTCAATCATCATGTTAGGGAAATTTTTTATCATTACCTTTTTGAACAGGTTTTTCATTCCTTGTTTCTCTTCTCCTTCTGGTATCCCTATGATATGGATATTATTGCATTTCATGTTGTCCTGCAGCTTCCTTAAACCCTCTTCATTCTTGTTCAGCCTTTTTTCATTGTCTTGTACTATCTTGGAATATTTTTCTGTGTTGTCCTCCAGCTGTCTGATCTGGTCCTCTGCTTCCTCTAGCCTACTTTTGATTTCTTCTACTGTATTCTTCAATTCAGAAGTTGTATTATTCATTTCCTCCTGGCTGTTACTGATAGTTTCTAGGTTCTTTTTAATGCTGGAGTAGCTCTCAGTAAGTTCCTTGTAGCTTCCCTGGAGTTCTTTGTAGCTCCCCTGGAGTTATGTATTCTATAGTTTTCTTTGAGCTGGCTGAGCTCCTTGATCTTCTTTGTCATCATTCTTTTGAATTCCATATGTGATAGTTTGCTTGCCTCTGTTTCATGAATTTATCTCTCTGGGGATTCCTCCTTTGCTTTTGGTGATGGACTGAATCTTTTTTCCCCCATTTTGAGTGTCTGTTGCTTATTTTTGTCTTGGATTAATCTGCTTTGATTCCCTGCCTTTGTTGAATGCACTTTGTGTTAGGAGTTTTGTGGAGTTCAGTGTTGTAGTCTCCTAGATATCCTCAACTTTGTTTTCTCCTGTGATGGCTAGCCCTCCCCTTCCAGCTCTTCGAGGAGGTAGCCCTCATCTGCAAATAGTGCCTGGCTCACCTGGGGGCCCTTAGTGTTGCTTTCCGGTAATGGCTAGCCCTCCTTGTCTAGCTCTTTGAGGAAGTTTTCCATGCTGCCTCTGGGATGGGTGCTTGGTTCCTCAGGGGCTCTGCAGAGTAGTTTGCAGGTGATGGCTGGTCCTTCCCATCCAGCTCTTTGAGGAGGTTTTCACCGCCATCTGATGCGTGTCTGCCTCCCTAGGGGACAGGCATCGTAGTGTGTTGGTGATGGTAAGAGGGGTGATCACTAGCCCTCCTCCTGCAGCACTTTGTGGAGGTTTTCACTGTTCAATGGGCCTCTGTTTCTGTTTGGAGTCCTGCTTGACAGCACCGTGATGGCTAACCCTTTCCCTCCAGCTCTCCAAGGAGGTTTATTCAGCCTGCGATGAGCCTCTGGCTCTACAGGGGAGCCCAAGCTGTGGGCTGGTGATGGCTACCCCTCCCAGTCCAGGTCTCCAAGGAGGGTTTTGTTGCCTGTAGTGGGCACACCAGTTGCACCAGTAGCGCAGCAAGTTCCTGGCGTGCAGTTTCAAGCTGCGGTTTCTCCGGGAGCCTGTGGAAAGGTGTGGGTGTGCAGGGTTGGGCCTCCCTTCTCTCTGGGGCTCTGTGCTGTCCTCTCCCAGGGTGGCACAGTAGCACAATTTTCAGCCCTCTTGCTGCTGGTGCACTTCCCTACTCCCCCGCCTCTGGCCCTGGGAAGCGCTTCTTCTCTCTCAACCTCTGGAGTGCGGCTCTCACACAGTCCCTCCCCTGCGGGAGTTCAATTCCTCAATCTCCCTGAGTTTGCGCTCACTGTCCACACTTCACTGCTCAGATTTCTAGTCACTGGGAAGCCTGAAGCTGTCTTCAGTCAGAGATGCCCTTCTGGGCAGACCTGCCACTGCCCAGAACTGAACTTGGCCTGCCTGCTGGCCATCCCAAAACCGTCCTACCTGCTCTCCTGTAGGTCTCTGCACCCCTGAGTCCAGGTGCTTACTGCTCTAATTCGCAGGAACCTGCAGATATCTTGTGCTCCTCACCCTATCCTCCAGCTGTTCTGGCACTTGAAAAACTCCATCAGCACTGCCATCTATTTAATCACCATCTTTCCACCTTCCAAACATTTATTAAAATAACAAAATGTCTGTGAAGTACAATAAAATGAACTATGCCTACAGTTTAAATGACTGAATAGTCATTTGTACTCTTTTTTGAAAAGATGAGTATATACAATTTGTGCAAGTTTTTTTTCTTAAAATTTTGTCAAGCCCTGGCTGGTGTGTCTCAGTGTATTGAGTGCAGCCTATAAACCAAAGGGTAGTCAGTTAAATTCCCAGTCAGGGCAGATGCCTGGGTTGTGGGCCAGCTCCCCTGTCAGAGGAAATGTAGGATGCAGCCAGCCTATGTATCTCTCTCACATTAATGTTTCTCTCCAACTCTTTCTTTCTGCCTTCCACTCTCTTTAAAAGGAAATAAATGAATGAATAAAAAATCTTTTAAAAAATAATTTGTCAAATGACCATCTTTATATTTGCAGATGGAATGGTTCAATCATTATAAAAAGTCCCTTGCTACATACATGAGGTCATTAGGAGGAGATGAGGGTTTGGATATTACACAAGATATGAAACCTCCCAAAAGCCTATATATTGAAGTAAGTATTTTATTGTATTTCATTTTAAATTTAATTTTATTGCTGCTGTATTAATATCTATCTCCTTTTTTTTTTTTTTTTTTTGTTTTTTTTAAGATTTTATTTCATTATATTTAGAAAGAGGGGAAGGGAGAGAGGCAGAGAGGGAGAGAGACATCAATGTGTGGTTGCTTTTCACCTGCCTCCAGCCACAAATCTGACTGGAGACCTGGCTTGCAACCTGGTTATGTGCCCTGGCTGGGGAATCGAACCTGCGACCTTTGGGTTCGCAGGCCGGCAC
>PVIW01008060.1:0-65181 GCA_004026585.1 Noctilio leporinus | reverse complement strand
CACTATTTACAATAGCCAAGTACTGGAAACAGCCTAAGTGCCCATCAATGGATGATTGGATCAAAAAACTTTGGTACATATACACAATGGAATTCTATGTAGCAGAAAGAAAGAAGGAACTTGTACCCTTTGCAACAACATGGATGGAACTGGAAAGTATTATGCTTAGTGAAATAAGCCAGTCAGTGAAGGACAAATACCATATGATCTCACCTCTTACGGGACAGTAATGAACAAAACTAACAACAACCAACACAGAACCAAGTATATGAATACAAGGAATAGGCCTTCAGTGGTCAGGGGAACGGGGTAGGGGGGAGGGTGAGGTAGAGGCAAAGATGGGGAGCAGCTTAGACAAGAACCTAGTATAAAGGAAACATGGACATGGACAACAGGTGGGATTGACTTTGGGGGGAATGGGTGGGTGGGTGGGGGGACAGAGGGGAGCAAAAAGGGGATGGATGTAATACAACAACAATAAAATTAAAAAAAAAAACAAAAAACAAAAAAAAAAAAAAAAGGTGACAGGTTCAATCCCTGGTGGGCGCATGCACAGGAGGCAACTGATCCACATTTCTTTTTCTCTCTCTCCAATTAATAAACTTTTCCTCAGGTAAAGGAGGAAGAACGGATCCCAAAACTAGTCCTCTCCCCTGGGGATGAGCACACTGACCGCCTGAGGCCAAAGGTCACACCTCTCCTAGACAGAAGGGAGATGAGATTTAAATCACGTGCGGGATCAACATTTTAAGTTGGGCTGGAGGATCAATCAATGGGATCCCCAGATTTCATGGGACAGGGTGGACAGAGCAAACGCCTGCCGCCTGTGACCGGCTCCCCTTTCGGTCCCAGTGAGTTGTGACTTCTTGACAAAGAAGGCAGAAAGTGTGGGGGGCGGGAGGCTGGAACCGTAGCTGTCTTCTCAGAGAAAAGACTGTCTAGAGAGAGGCCCTGGAGGACCTGAGGCACCCCAAGTCCACGAGGCAGGAAGAGGGAGGCCCTGCCAGCTGTGGGGTGGGAGAAAGGGGGAGTGCCCCCCAGGAAGGGCAGAAAGGGAGCTAGAAAAAAAACAAGGTTGCTGACTTCTATCACAATTACCCGTGCTGCGTGAATGCAAGAGTTTACCTGTCTGCTGATTTAATAAGGAAAATCCTGTTTTTATTCATTTGCTCGGCACATCCCAAGCTCCGGGACCTTCAGCCTCACCTGTGTGTTCATTCTCTATCAGCCACATGGTGGCAGCGTTAATAAAGACCCCCAAAACATCAAGATCTCAAGGAAACTCAGACAGCCACCTGTGAATCTTACCCAGGCTGTCGCTGTGGAAATAATCAAGTGTCTATCCCAAAGGGCAGGGCCTCGGGGACAGACTAACCCTTCACCAGAATTCTCCCTGGCATCTTGCAGGCCAATCCCACCCATGCCTGCAGGAACCGCACCCCACCCCAGATCAGGCCCCACCCCCTTCCAGCCTCCCAGCATCTTCTCTCCTCAGCGGATGCCTCACCAGTGCCTCCTGCTGCTTCGCAGGGGAATTACAGGCCCAGAACTGTTCAGAGCGTTGATTACTCGACACTCATTACATGCCACTGTTTCTGTTTGCTTTTGCTTGTAACTGTCTCCCACTTCGCCATGATTAAACTGCTCTCTGTGAGGCAGTTTCTGTCCTCCCCCCACAGATGTGGAAACTGAGATGCACAGATGCCTTCGTGACGGGTGATGACGTGGCGGGGCTGGGATGAAACAGCGGACGCCGTGGGTGATGAGGTCTGCTGGCCTGGAATCTCCTTTTATGGCCTTCTGTGCACACTGCCCCCTACATGGACACACTGCCAGCGGCACACAGATACGGAAAAATCCAGAAGAGGTTGGGGTGTGATTCAAGCTGGGCACACGCTGCCCTTGGCCAAAGGTCAACAGGCTGCTTCAAAGCACATTCAGATTTTACAGGGTGAAAGGAGACAGCATGAAACTCCGCACCTCCAAGCCTCAGCCCCACATGACCAGGAACAAACCTCTGGAGCCAGTTTCAGGTCAGCAGATGGTCGGAAAAGCGAGCGTCCTCTTTTCAGCCACATACTACGTCTCGCTGACCGGGAAACCGTAAAATCACCTTGGACATTTTTATTCTAACAAAGGGTATCTGTTAAAATACGATGGTGGAGCAGCATCAACAAAATGGGATTAACGAGAGAGACGTACTTGGCTAAGTGGTTGTCATGAGTCACAGAAATCACGGGACACTGGAGCCGGAAGAGGCCTTGGGAACAGAGACGTCTGCTTAGTCTCTTTATTCGCGTCTGTACACTCATGTACCAGTCCCTACCCAGTGCCACGGCCTTTGCTAAACTCTGAGGGTTCACAGGCCACCAAGCCATGGGCCGGAGAATTACGTCTGCAGAGAGGTAGCTTCCCTGTTCTAATTCACACAAGGTAACATATCAGCCAGTGTGTTCTAATTCACACAAGACACCACATGGGCTCACGTGTTCTAATTCATACAAGGTTCTGCATGGGCTCGTGTGTTCTAATTCACACAAGACACCACATGGGCTCGCATGTTCTAATTCGTACAAGGTTCTGCATGGGCTTGTGTGTTCTAATTCACACAAGACACCACATAGACTCACGTGTTCTAATTCATACAAGGTACTGCATGGGCTAGCATGTTCTAATTCACAAAAGATATCGCATGGGCTAGCATGTTCTAATCCACACAATATACCATGAGCTAGCATGTTATAATTCACACAAGACACCATATGAGCTAGCATGTTCTAATTCACACAAGACACTGCATGGGCTAGCATGTTCTAATTCACACAGGGTACTATATGGGCTAGAATGTTCTAATTCATACAAGGTACTGCACGGGCTAGCATGTTCTAATTCACACAAGACACTGCATGGGCTAGCATGTTCTAAGTCACACAGGGTCCTATATGAGCCAGCCTGCTATAATTCACACAAAATACATATGGGCTAGCGTGTTCTAATTCACAAAAGATACCACATGGGCTAGCATGCTCTAATCCACACAATATACCATGAGCTAGCATGTTATAATTCACACAAGACACCATATGGACTAGTGTGTTCTAATTCACACAAGACACTGCATGGGCTAGCATGTTCTAATTCATACAAGATACTGTATGCGCTAGCATGTTCTAATTCACACAAAATACATATGGGCTAGCATGTTCTAATCCACAAAAGATACCAATGGGCTAGCATGTTCTAATTCACACAAGACACTGCATGGGCTAGCATGTTCTAATTCACACAGGGTCCTGTATAGGCCAGCCTGCTCTAATTCACACAAACTACCTATGGGCTAGCGTGTTCTAATTCATAAAAGATACCGCATGGGCTAGTGTGTTCTAACCCACACAACATACCATGAGCTAGCATGTCCTAATTCACACAGGGTACAAAAGCAGCTGCCCTCAGGACACAACACTGATTAAGATGGGTCTTGCACACCTTTAGATCTAAGGCTACCGACTGCTTGACCACATATCTCCAGGCTACAAACACATATGTCTGCCTTGTCTCTCAGTGGGGAGTGGCGGGGACAGTAGCAGATGGGGGCATGTGCTCCATTCAGGTCCACTTCTACTCGCTCCGACTGAGCATCCCCACATGGGGACACAAGCCCAGAGACGCCAGTCCTTCCAGTTTTTCAAGACAGCAGATCACCCAGGTTGCCTGCGAAATTTCCTGGCTTTTAAAACATTGGAAGTCAGACAGAGGTTCACTTAAAATACTGAGTGGTGAGCAAACGCCACACCCTGTCCTCTGCCTGCACCTTGCACCTGACTCCTGGGCACACGCAGCCCCACTAGACCAAAAAGACAGGGTGCATCACAGTCCCAAGTCACCTCTGGCCCATGGTACCCACCATGGCATGGAGGCCCTTGCTCAGGACCCAGGCAGGACCCAAGGGGTCTGGATTATTTATTTATCTATTTATTTGGATTATCCTTATCAGTGAAGCTACCAATGAGAATGGGCTGGAGGTAAGAGAGAGAACGATACTCTCGGCGGTATAGTAGACACAACTCGCAGCACAGCTTAGGTGACCTAGAATAAAGCTCCTAAGGAAACAGGGTACGACCCATTTCCCTCCCCCGACCCTGTTACCTGCAGCACCGAAGAGTGCATGAAAGTCACACACAGCAGCAACCACCAGGGGCTCTTGCAGGAAGCCATGGGGTCCGGCACCCCGGGGGGTCTGACTTGAAGCCTATGAAGAAAAAAAAAACAGTTGGTTTCCTACCAGCTCTGGTCCCAGGTGCAGCTCCCAAGCAGAGGGAGGTCGGGGAGTTTCTGTGGGGCCAGGACCCGGCTGCCCACTGCAGGGTACAGACTGCATGTGCCTGTCCGTAGGATGAGCCCACAGGAGGTCAGAGTGGCAGGCGGACCTGCCTCCAGCCTGCAGCCCACACTGCCAGCCCTCCAGAGGCTGCGACATCCCTGCATCAGCCACTTTCCAGCTCATTTGTCAGCAGCAGGGTGTGGCTATTGGCAAATGATGCAGGAAGCCAGCCTGGAGCCAAGGGCTGGGGCACCTGCCAGCTTCTTCCCCTTCGGGCAAAGATGAGTCTAAAACCAACAAGGCCATCCACCCCAAAGAGGGAACGGGACCTGCCTAAGGTCACACAGCAAGACGGACACCATCCCGGCACTACAAGGCGTCTTCTGAAAAGTCACGGCTTTCCCCGCCCAGGACGTGGTGCGCCCTCGGAGCAGCAGCGCTGCAGCCAGGCAGGCCTGTGAGGCGGCCAACAGTCTCCCAAAGCAGGGAGCAGAGGCGGGGGGGGGGGGGACCCCAGAGGGCCGTAGGGGTTCTTCCAAGTTCTCCTGCGGGTTCCCCGCGACATCAGCAGCAGCAGCAGAGACTGGAAAAGCCCAAGTCACCCTCGCCTCGCGCTGCGCCTCGCGGGCGCCTTGGCGGAGCCGGTGTCCGGGGGCGGGTCGGTGGCTCCTCTCCATCTGGAGAAAGCATTAAGGGCCTGGCCTAATGCGATCCGCAAATGTGCCGCTGCTTCCGACCCGGGGCGGCAACTCGGGGCTGCAGCCAGGCGGCGGGGCCGGGGACCCCGCGCCCCTCACTCGTGGGCAGCCGTGGGAGCGCGCAGCCTCGGCCACCCAAGGCCACGCTGTCGCTGCGCCGGCGCCCGCCACGTCCCGCCGCCCCGCGCCCCCTTCCCGCGCCCGGGCGCGTCGCCTCCGCCCTCAGCCCCCTAGGAGCCCGAGACCCGCGCGCACGCGGCCAACCTGCGGGCCCTTCCCACGCGAGGCTGCTGGCTGCTGGCCCCCCGTTTCTACCTAGACGCCCCGAAACCTCAGAAACCACTCCAGAACGCCTCTCCGCCCGCGCAGAGCCCCGCACGTTCCTGCCTGAAACCTCCAGACCCCGCTGAGGAGTTTGGGGGTGCTTTTCCCGTTTGCTTTACCAGGGCCAAGTCCCTGACATCTTTATTTTTAGTTTGAATTGTCAAATATGTGCAAAGCGTCCCCAACCCGGGTCTTACCCGCTGGGAGAGCCGCCCTCGCTCCCGCGCCGAGCACCCACCTGGCGTGGCCGACGCTTCGGGACGGAGCGGCCCCGGGGCGCGGGCGGGGCGCGCGCGGGGAGAGACGGCGGCCCGGCCCGTCGGCACCTGGTGCGGCTCCCGGCCGCGACCTTCCCGACGCCGGCCTCCAGCCCGCCGCGCCGCCGCCGCGGAGTTAAATGGGGCCGGGAAGGGCCGCCCCGCCTCCCCCGCCCCTCCGGGCGCGCGGCGCGGCGCTGGCCGGGGCCCAGGGCGCAGGGCGCGCGCCGCCACCTGCACCGCCCGGCAAGTGCACGGCGCGCCCGTGCCGCCCGCCCGCCCGCGAGGGGTCGTCGTCGCGCAGGGAGCGGGAGGGGCCGGCGCGGCGCTCGGAGCGCGCGGGGCCGAGGCGACGGCGAGACGCGGCTGGAAAGCTCCTGCGCCCGCTTCCTGGAAGCCACTCCTCGCCCGGGCCGGCCGCCAGGCGTGGTGCCAGAGCCGGGGTTGCCGACGCCGACGCCGACGCCGCCGGCGGCCGCGCTGGGGAAAGGCGGCCGCGCGCGAGCCAGCCGGGGCGCCCCGCCCCCCCGAGCCCGCGAGGGAGGCCGCCCCCACCGCTCCGGCCCGGCGCCGGCTCTGCTCAGTCGGCCGGGCGGCCGCACGGACGTTTGCCCGGAACCGCTGGCTCGTGCCTGCGCTCAGGCGCTGCGGGCCAGGCCCGAATGAGGTCGGAGACCAGTGTCCCTCCCGGCGCCCGGCACGGGGCCGCGGGACTCCCGCCCGCACCTGGCTGCCGGGGACCAGGAGCCAGGCGCCACCTCTTAGCCAGGAACCTGATGCCACCTCACAGGAGCCGGCGTTGGCGGCCCAGAGAGTGGGGCGCCCAGGCCCGTGACTTGGGGTGGGAATGGTGGTGCCAGGGACCTGGGTGAATTTCCTGTGGACTTTTAGAGGTGAAGAGAACCCAGGGTGAAATACTTGTCGCTGGCCTTGGCCCAGTCTCAACGGTAAAATACGCCAAGGGACAAGGGGGCTGCTCTGAAAGTCCCCCGTATACCCCGACCCAAGTACCGCAATTGGCATTTCCTTGGGTGCGGGGTGAGTGCCTGCCAGCCATTGTGCCAACTCCCTTATGTGGCGCCCAGCTCCCCTGTGGCGTTGGGCAGTGGCATCACCCCCATTCCAATCATGGGGACACAGGATCGGGAGCAGTAACCCCAGGATTGCAGCCTGTAGCTTTTCTGGGGTTCTGTTCTGGGGTTGCCACCTTCCGGGGGGTGGCCTGGGTCCTCACCCTGGTGACGTCCTGTGGTCACGACCAGCTAGGTCCCCACTTGGTGCCAAATGGAAGCAAGCAGACAGCATTCAGTGTGAAGGGGGCAGAGGAGCAGGTGGGGTGTGGGGGGCTAACCTGGCCCAGTGCACCTCTGCACCTTTGCATCTCCCCGACCACCGTACTTATGCTCCATGAAGTTGCTGAGTTTGTGAATAGAACCATCACTCCTTGGGGAAAGACAGGGTCCTGCTAGCCTCTGGTCATGCCGTTTTGGCTACTGATCTATATACATAATCTTACCGGACATGTGTTTCTCTTTCAAAACATGTGATTTAACCTATACTGTCGATTCACTTACACTGAACTCACCTCATGCCTGAAAGAAGCTAACCTAACACAGGATTCTCTCTGGAGGGTACACATCAGCCGCCTTCTGCTTCCGACCAGATGACACCTCCCGGCTGCTCTGCGGAGAGGAGGCCTTTTTAGGCAGTGAAATCAGTCGTGAAGGATAAAAATTCGAAAAGCGCCATGACATGGGCCACCAAAGGCCACTAGAGGAGGCCCTGGGCCAGGTAGCTCAGCTGGTTAGAATGTGGTCCAGATACGTCAAGGTGGTGGGTTCGATCCCTGGTCAAGAACGAGCCTATGAATGCACGGATAAGTGGGACAACCGATGGATGTTTCTCACTCCAATCAACGAGTAATGTTTTAAATGTTAAACACAAACCACACTTGACAAGAAGCCCAGGTGTTGCCTGGTTCCATCTCCTTCGGGAACACGCATAGCAAAATTCTCAACCATCCTCAAATGACATGATGGACCTGCCTGGATTGACTAGGGAACTGTAAATAAAATTTAGCCAACATGGAATCTGCAAGGACCGAGGACTGGCTGGGCGTGCCTCCCATTCCAGGGTATCAGGAGAGGAATAAAGGTCAACTTTCCGAACACTCACGATGCACCACGAACTCATGTTAACTCCGTCACCGGCCTACGGGACAGGAATGATTGTCACACACATGGAGGCTGCTGGAGACAGGCCTAACGCCACCAGTTCTAGACCAGGTGTGGCGCTCCTGTTCTACACCCAGCCTTGGCGTATCGTGGAGTCCGTCCCTAACGTTACATGCATATTCGCGTTGAAATGGAGAATTCAAAGAGATGTTATGCTTTGCGGTGGCAGCTGTGGTGAGCGCGGTTCCCAGCACCTGCGATTCGGGAGACACAGGGAAGGCCTCTGGGGGTGAGGGGAGCCAGTCGGGAACCTTGGAGCTGCTGGGCTGTTAAGGTGTGAATGGCTCAGCCAGCCTCCCTCCTGGGGGTGCCCCGCACTTAGCCTTTTCTCTCCCACACGTTCTGTCTGGAATCAGGCAAACCAGCTCAAGAAACAGTTGGCCCAGAAAGAAGGCAGAAGCCATCACCAATATCCTGATGGAAGTCCCGCTGTCCTGTTTACCTAGCAGGTCCAGCAAAATGCACACATTGTTCACACGGACCCCCACTGTGGAGCGTGGCTGAAGGCTCTTGGGGCAGGAGACGGAGCCACGGAGAGCTGAGGGCACTTGGGGACAGCTGGCTGGGCCTCCCATGTTCACCACCCAACCACCCCATTGGACCTCTCCGTGCCAACCATCAGCGATGCGGGGGGAAGAGGCAGAACCTCTGAAAGTCACGTATGCGGGAGGCAGATCTTATGCAGAAGGCAGGCTCAGGCGGTGTTCTGCCTGTCCAGGGTGGGGTCCTTCCTTGGGACGAAAATTTGCTTTATAAAAATGTATTCAAGCCTCCACCTGGCTGCTCATTGGCTTCTTGGGAGGAGGTGTACCAGGAGGTGGGGCTCTGTGGGCTTCAGCACGCAGCACCCCCATCCTCGGTTTTTCCTCTCATCCTGCAGGGAGATACATGGAGCACCTCGGGGTACCGAGTCCATCATTTCAAGTGAGGAGCTCCCTGTAGGTCTGAGCCAATGAAAATCTCTGTCAGGAGGGTGAGAGTGGTGCTGGACCCTTTCTAGAAGTTCCAGGTCTTCGGGGGTGAAGCCCCTGAGATCTAGAGTCCCCTGAAGTGCTCCAAGGAACGGAGTTTGGATTTGGAGACCCTTCCCAGCGCCTGCAACCTCTCCGGGCCCTGGACCCAAGGCCAGCTGCCGTCTGGCCTGCCAAGCTAGGAAGGTGCTCACCGGACTCAGTGTTGTATGAAACTTGCACCCCAATACGCATGCATGCACACACACCCATGCATGTCCACACATTGTCCACATAGAGCCCATGTGCCCACGTGGAGAATGAACAGCACGGGATCCGGGGAAGAGATTTGCTAGTGCCTTTGACTTCATTTCACTCTGTCCTTTGACAAGACCTTTCTCTTCTTCCCCCCAAGGCAGAAGATGAGTGCACAAAACACTGAGGTCTAGACAGGAAACCTGCCACCAGCAGGGGTGGGGGGCCTAGGCCGCAAACTGGGGAACCCTGGGCAGGTCCCTTCCCTTCCCTGACCATCGACTGGCTCCATTATATTACGAACTACATGTAAGATTAGAAAGTCCCCGTGGTTTCTTCCAGTGGCCCGTGTCATAGAGCCACAGCTCTCTAATGGAGAATGCAGCGCTCCCAACCTCCCCGTCCTGGGACCACAGCCGGAAACGGAAAGGCCGCTGGTACCCAACCAACCGCACCAGGTAGCGAAGCTGATGGTACAGAAGCAGGCAGGTCTCCCCTCAAGGCTACGGGGTCCTTACTTTGCACACTGTCCTAACTTGTCTCTTCATCTAGTTGTCAAGAGTAAATCAGAGACGGAGTTAGCATCAATCTGAGCAAGAAGACCAGAGCGCAAGGGGCTCCATCCATGTTACGGTTTACAAACATGACCCCGTATCCATGCAATGCACCAGGAACTGCCCCGCGCTGCCTGCGTGTTGTGCGCCCTGCGCCCCAGAACGAGCCCCTCCTGTTTATTCTGCTCCCTGTCTCGTGCCCGGCTCTCCCCGCCCAGCGGTATTTGGGTTGGACACACCAAAAAGGAAGGCTTGAGAAACCTTTTCTCCACCATACGTGCAATAAAAACATGTCTACGGCTTAAGTTTTGCGAAACACACCTCACGTCGGGAGGGTGGAGGGAGCCAATGAAGCATATTTTTTATCCCTTGTTTACCAAGACTCCGGCAAGAAACGTCCTACGGGGGGGGGAGTGCGAGGGACCAGTTTTCTGCAGATGCCGCCACCCACACGTGGTCAGCACGTGGCCAGCTGCACGCAGTGCAGTGTAACAGGTGTTCACGGACCGTCTCCTCGGTGCCAGGCATGTGCTAAGTCTTGGGAGCACAATGACCCAGGGAGCAAACGAGGTACAAAGTGACTGGTGATGGTCCCATTCTACATCGGTAGTAGTGGGAATGAAAGGATCAGGCAGGTTAGAGACTTGTTAGAGTGGAAGAATTGATGGGACTTTGGGAATGACTTAGAGGAGGGAGAGAGGCGCGTCAAACCTGGTACCCCAATTTATGACACCAGCCCACGGGGTGGTTGTCAGGGTCTTGAGGAACCAGGAGAAGGGGCGTGACGGGCGGGAGCAGCACTGCAAGAAAACAGCTTCGCCTGGAACAAGTTGAGTTGGACGTGGCTGTGAGCCTAGAACCCGGGCCCGGCCTGGAGATTTACTTCCGTGACCAGTCAGCACGTGGTGCGAACCGGAAGCCGCAGAGCCTGGGGTGCAGGTAAAAGCCACCGGCTACCGTCCACCCAACCTCTACCCCCACTTCTGTTTTCTTATCAGAAAAGGCATCTCCAACTGCTCTGTAATGTGCACGTCACAGAATTCCACCTACACGGCAAAAACATCAAAGGTCTTCCCCTCCACAAACACAACCCAGAAGCCACCGCTGTTTCCCACGTCCAACAGAGCGTCAGCCGGACAGACCCGCCCGGAGGCTCTGAGCCCTCCAAGGCAAGGCTGACGGGATCCCAGCCTGGGCCTCTGGTTTACCATCAAAGCAAAGCGTGGGGCTTCCACAGCATTTCCCATGAAATTGCTAAATGCCACTTGGTGAAATGTGGGCCAGCGCAGGGGCTTTTTATGGTCGCTTTGAAAAGCTAAGGAAGAAACCAAAAGACGTCATGAAACAAGCAGCCCCAAACGCATGCAAGGGGCCCGGCAAACGGAACAAAATGTCCTGGGTTCCACCCAGCGTCAGTGAGGGAAACGGAGGAGACGTTTATAAAAACCGTTACCGACGTGACATTTTAGGCCCGGGGAGACTTTCTGACCCAAGAAGAGGGTGCGCGAGCTCCAACGTGTCCTCAGGCCACCCATTCCCCCCCCTAAAATCACTAAGTGGAGAGGAAAGAAATTTCTCGATCAAGGCTGGAAACGAGGGGAGTTGCCCGCCCCCAGCGGAGACTCCGGGTCGAGATGCCGCTGTAACCATGGCAACGGTGGCCCCCAGGAACTACCTCCTCTGACCCTGTCAGGAAGACCACCGGTCTGGAAATCACGGGACAAGGGTAAAAGACAGCACCGAACACAGGCGTGCGACGCTGCTGTCCCCTCTCTGCCGTCAGAGGTGGGGCAGGAAACGTGTGTTCTTGACTGTCGGCAGTCACGCAGTACATGCGGTGTGAAGGCGGGGCAGAGAAGGGGTCCAGCTCCTCCAGGATGAGGGGGGGGCCATCTTGTCTGTTGGCCATGGGCCCAGTTAACAGACCCCGTCTTGTCTGTTGGCCATGGGCTCAGTGTCTTACACAGCAGGTTAGAGGTCAGCTCTCAGCTGTTCTAACCGCAGCCTGGTGCCTCAGTTTACCTCCAGAGGGACAGCGCTGTCAGGTATTGAAGCACTGACTCGGCTGGCCTAGCAACCCCCGATGCTGCTAACGGCCCCCCCCGTCCTCTGCTCATCTAACGCACTGTCCTCAATCCCGACGGTACCTTAGAACCACAATTATCTGAGGGGCTTTGAAAAATGGCCAAGGCCCATTCCTTTGACGTAATCCATAATTTAACGCCCAGGAAGGGCCGAGATGCTCTTATCTAAACCATCCCCATGCTCCTGCCGTCGGTCCCCACACAGACTCATGACTAAGAGACTAAGACGAAGAGGGAGGAGGTGCATCCTTTTCCCGATAAAACAAAAGCCCTCTTTTCTTTCTAACACTGCCGCCCACCACGTGGCTGTAGGTTTGTTCAAGATGGGCAGACACAAAGGCAGGGAAGGGTGTGGAAAAATCATGGTCCCTTTGGGTCAACCTGCCTGGGACCTGCATGGAAAATCAACACCTGTCACCTCGGTGGTAGAACTAGCCCAGGGGTGCGCAGGCCTACGTGACAAATGCCATCGAAGGAGGAAAAACTACACCACGTGGGCCACGTCTGACCCACATTGGACGGCCACCTTATTCTGATCCCCACAATCAACCGCACTTACCTGCCCAGTCTTAGAAGGTCCCCTGGGAACCCCGAACCCCACCCCCAAGGCAGGGTCTTTCTCTCTAAGTGCACAGCGTGGCCAGGAGGGAGCCCGCACATGGCTCTCTGCAGACAGGCCAGGTCGAAAGGGGACAAGAAGAGGGAGTTCCTGCTTCGCACACGCACCTCCCTCTAATCTCCGGAGTCAGATCTGCACGTCTGCTCTGGAGGGAAGCTTGAGTTGTGTTGTTTCAGAGATAAACTCGACAGTGCGGTGGGTCTCCCGTCCCAAATGGCAAGGGCGGTGCGCCCCGAGTCAGGCGCAGGGCGAGGGTCCACTCGGGGGCCTGCTGGCCAGGTCAGAAGCAAACCACCAAGCGACCCTGCTGCCACCCCACCCCGCTCAGCCGCGGGGGCGTAGGCATTTGCAGCCGGAACACCGTGCGTAAAAATCGACTTCCCGGTAAGAATAACCAAGGCCATTTGCCAACAGTGGTGCATTTATTGGGCGGTTCAAGGTCAGCAGAAACACGACGCGGGGAAACGGCCAGCTGCCATCCATCACGTCAAGAAAGCGGGTGTCCAGCTTCTCTCCCTCCTGCGTTTCGCCGACGGGACCCGCGCCGGGTGCGGTTTATTTTCGGCAAACCGAAAGCACACACTCGCGTGTTCCACCAACGGCTCGCCGGGCCAGAAGCAAAAAGGAAAACTCTATCGTCCTGGGGCTACGACAAGAGAGTCATTTTATACAAATCAAATTGATATAAAAGACGTGACAAAGGGGGGCACAGGTACAAAAGTCGTTAACGCTGGTCACCGAGCAAGGACGCCACACGGGGAGAACACGGGCGGGAACCGGTCGCAGTCCCGGAAGTCGGAGGCGCACGTTCACTGAGGTAAAGGCACAATCACGTCCACGTAATTAATGGGGAAGAATCCGGACTCCCCGCGCAGCACGCCTTCGTACCAGTTTTCGTCTATCTGACTCGTTAACATAATGATGTCCCCTTCTTTAAATCCTAATTCTCCTTGGTTTTCCGGCTCAAAGTCATAGAGTCCACGGCAGCAGGGCTGGTCCAGGGAAGTGCGGGAGCCTGTGCACACCACACAGGGACAAAAGAGCACATGTTAGCGTGACGGGTTATCCGTGGAGATGTGACCACGGGGCAGGGGCGTGGGCAGGCTCTCGACTTGCTTCCCTGAGGAGGCAGGCTCCCCCCAGCTCTCCAGAGCTGGCTTGTGGCCTCGGTCCTCCTCAGCTGCCCCACCTTGAAGGGCCACTCAGCTCTGCCAGGCCCCAGGGACGTCCCCTGCTTTCACAGGCTTAGAGCGCCTCTGTGGGGACTGGACGCTGCGTAGAACAGCGGGAGGACGAAGATGAGGTGGAACCACTCCTCCCGCTTGGAAGCTCAGCGAAGGAAGCAGGGCGGCTGCTATGCTCAAGGGCGCCTCCCCCCGAGCTGGGGACCAGCAGCTTGAACGTGGACAGACTAGCTGACCTCTTGGGGTCAGCGTACTAACCCGTTCTCGTTTTTCAAATAATTACCTTTACAATAATTTTTTTTAATTATTGCTTTCTAAATGTCCAAAGCAAAACACGGAGCCCTGGCCGGTGGGTGGCTCAGTGGATAAGGTGCCGGACTGAGAACCCAAAGGTCGCTGGTTCGATTCCCAGCCAGGGCACAGAACCAGGTTGCAAGCCAGGTCTGTAGCTGGAGGCGGGTGAAAGGCAACCATACATGGATGTTCCTCTCCCTTTCTTCCTCCCTCCCTTCCCCTCTCACTGAAAATAATGAATAAAATCTTTTCTAAAAATTTAAAATTAAAAAAAAACAAAAGTAAAGCATGGTAATGATTTAATAAAAAAGACAGAGAGAGAGGGAGAGAGAAGAAAAAAGAGCAAAGACACATACAAAATTAAGAGCAATCAGTTGTATTCATTCTGCCATAGAAGCATCTAGGTAGCTTTATGGGTATATTTGTGTGTGTGTATTTACGTACAGTTCTTTTCAGAAAAGAATCTTCTTATACGTTATAGTGAACGTCTTCCAAAAATTACTTTTCATTACGGACCAGTTGTCAACTGTTACTATAACATAATGTCTTTATCAATATATCATTGGATATCTGAGAATCCTTCCTTCCTTCCTTCCTTTCTCTCTCTTCCTCTCTTCATTACTTCCTATTTTTTCTTCCGTTTTCTCTTGCTTTCATAGCTAACTGTGAAAAACACCCTAATATACCCGTATTTATAACTGTGCCCAATTCATTCCTGGAGGTGAACTTCTGGAAGGGACTGGGCTAATCCTAGAACATAAATTTTCCCAAGACTTTTCGCATGGATTATCGACTTCTCTTTCTATTGCTCTTCACCTGGGGGGTTCTAGGAGCACCTAGATACCGTAAATATCAAACCTTTATCTGTCTAAGCATGATCACTTGCTCGTTGCCTGTTTTTATCATTTTGTTTTTATTTTATTTTTTAAAGATTTAATTTATTATTTTCAGAGAGAGGGGAAGGGAGAGAGGCAGAAAGGGAAAGAGACATCCATGTATGGTTGCCTTTCACCTGCCTCCAGCTACTGACCTGGCTGGAGACCTGGCTTGCCACCTGGTTCTGTGCCCTGGCTGGGAATCGAACCAGTGACCGTTGGGTTCACAGGCCGGTGCCTTATCTACGGTGCCACCAGCCAGGACCTCATTTTGTTTTTAGAAACGTGGCTCTACTTTCTGGCACATACGGAAATTTTTAACAGCCTAACCAGTCAGATTGATCAAGTGTTTCATTCATGGCTTCCCTTCCGTGTTTATGCATAAAAGTTTGACTAAATTTATCCCAGTCTTTAAATTTAATTTTTCACATGGACGATTTTCTTTTCATCTGTGCGGAATCTGGCAAATAAAGGTATCATTTATGTTAATAATGTTTCAGCAGTTATCACCCCACATTTTATGGAACAGAGCATTCTTTCTCCACCGACTTCGGATACTTTTATCTTTTTTAGGTATTTAATCATCATGAGCACTTGGACTTATTTTAAGATTTTTCTGTTTTGTTTCACTGAATCCATTTCACCAACTACTGTGTTGTTTAAAATACCATGGCCTTCAAAATAAATGCTAACAACTAGTAAAAGAAAGTTCCTCCTCCTCATTTCGCTTCTATTTCAAAATGTCTTCTTTTCACAAAATCATGCAACCAGGTGAGCTTCAGTAGCAACCTACCAAGTTTCCCCACCACACACACAAAAAACTCATTTTGGTTTTCACTGGGTCATATTTTTAAGCAATCACATGATGAATTTTATAAAGATTCTTAAAGAATGAGTGACTGAGGCCGGCCTTAAAATCCCCACACTGAGGTGTTACCTGCTTTTATCCTACGGCTAGACCGCGTTTACTACTATTGAAGGGTTTCACCTCTGTATTGAAAAATGAAATGACTTCCTTTTTCACATTCTGGTCAGGTTTTGGTATCCTGCTAACTTTGTCAAGTAGACTCAACTCTTCAATTTTCCAAAAGAATCCAACTTGAAGATTTGGAAAAAAAAAAAAAAAAATTGCCCTAGCCCTGGCTGGTGGCACAGTGGATAAAGCACCAACCTGTGAACCCAAAGGTCGCTGGTTCGATTCCCAGCCAGGGCACAGAACCAGGTGGCAAGCCAGGTCTCCAGCCAGGTCCGTAGCTGGAGGCAGGTGAAAGGCAACCATACATAGCTGTCTGTCTCCCTCTCTGCCTCTCTCCCTTCCTCTCTCTCTAAAAGTAATAAAATTGTTTTTAAAAATTAAAAAAAAAAAAAAAATTGCCCCACATTATCCAGGCCTACGGATTTCTGAACGAAGAACGCTTTCCAGAGTAGGTTACGATAGTGACTGTAACATGTAACCTGGAATCTGGAAACATGGGCCTCCCCCACTCCAGTGTGCTATCACCCCCAAAGGGCACATGCTGTTTCAGGGGCCCCCTGGATCCGAACCACAGGGGAGTCTTGGAGAGCACAGCCTTCAACACAAATGTCAGTCATGCTAGAAGGGGACCAGGGCGTCTTCCCAAACCCTCCTCTTTCTGAAAAGGACCCCGAGTGAGACTCTAGCCTGTGACCTGCCCTCCCAGTGGTACCGCCTACAAGAACTATGACATCGCCAGCACCACACGGCCGGCCTGCCCCTGCCCAAGCCACCACGCACGGGTGTGCGGGCACAGGCACTCCCGCGCGCACCCATGCATGGGCTCTCTTTGCACACGCATGCATCTCCCTGCACACGCATGCCACCCAGGTCAGGGAAATGACGCATCACTCCTGTCTCCCTGGACGCAGCCAAAGCATAAGACCCCAGCCGCTGCCCACTGCGGTTTTCTAAGAGCTGGAAGGAGGCCCACAGGCCTATCACGCTCCATGTGCAAGTGACCCCGGAATACGGTGTGGATAGTGCCCCGCTCTCTAGCTGCATTTGTGCAGCTCGGACCAGGGCACGGCACCCACCAGGGCTGGGCGGCTGCCCCGGAGGACCCACCCCGCAGGACGCTACCCTGAAATACCATCCAGTGTCCCCGCCGTCCCGTCACCCTGGCCGTCTGAGGGCCAGACCCGGGGGAGCAAGCGGGGCCTCCCAAACTGGAGGGAGAGGGTGGAACTCGCTCAGGAACAAAGCCGTCAATGTTTATTTTAGCTTTTCAGTTCCAAGCAAATACCACGTCTCAGCTGGGAAGTGCCGTGAGGGCCACGGGGTTTCTGCCTTTTGTGCCTGAGCCAGCAAGGCTTTTACGAGATTTGACAGAGTCCCTGAGACTTCTGGGTTCCTGGAAGCCAGAGCTCAAGCACTCAGAGAGCGGAGCAGGTTCCTTAGGAGCGCGGAGAGGGAGTCGGGAGAAGAGACTGGGCCCCGGCTGAAGGTGGGGCCGGGGGAGGAGGATGGGCGGGATGAAATGCTCCCTGAATTCCACCACGGGGTACAGGGGTCCGAGGCTCCACTTTCGCCGGAGCTCTGGGGCCGGCTGACCACGGCGGGGATGGAGCGAGGGGGTCTCGTGAGCCCCACGGCTCCCCATGGAGTGAGGACACATCTCCGTGGATGCTGCTGCAGCAGAGGTGGCCTAGGGGTGGGTTCAGCGACTCAGGCAGGCCTGAGGTGACGTGTCCCCTCAACTGGGGACACAGTTAAGACCCAGGAGGGCAAGCCTCCTTGCCTGGCCCCAGGATGTCCTGTAAACGCCCCACTGCACCCAGGCACCGTCGAGAGGTGGACAGGAGGGGAGGCGAGCACCCTGGAGGGAAAAACCAACAGGCCCGATAGAGGAATTTCAACCGAAGCGACCAGCTGACACCCAGACGTGACAAAGCCACAAACGGACCTTCTACGCTTCCTATCGGAAGACACAGCGTCACCCTGAAATGGAAGGGGACCTTTCTTCCCCATAATTGAAAGATGAAAAGAAATTTGGGGGGGCAACCGTAGAAAGGGGAAGATGATTACATTGGGTCCACCCTCGGTCCACATGGAGGCTCTTGGGCAAGACCCAGGTGGCCCACCCCTGCCACCGCGGCCTCTCTGTTCAGGGGCTGGGCCCAGCACCCCTGAAAGCACAGCCCCCAAGAGCTCCGTGCCAGTGGACGTGGAAGCAGAAGGCGGTATTACCAGAGAAAAGGCAGCATCCCTGTTAAATACTTAAGAGTTGGAGCTCTGGCCCGCACCCTAGGGAAAAAAGCAAAGCAGAGGGCACCCTGAGGAAAAGGGTTGAAGGGGGGCTGTCGTCAGTCAGTGAAGGTGGGGGGTCACCGTCTCCCTAAAACACCCATCCCTTCCCTCCAGTTTCTAACAGTACCAGGTCCCCTCTGATTTGGGGAGAGCCCTTCCCCTCACCTCACCTTTTTACCCCCAAGCCCCTGATGCCAGGGGCCACTTGCACATCCAAAAAGCGGTGCACGTGCTCTCCTGACCATTCGTAGCCCCAGCCAGTTCTGGGGGTGGAATCAGAACCCTCAGGTTGTCACCTGCAGGGCGGCAGCCTAAGTGGGCTTAATTCTCAGGGGAGCCCTCTGGTAGGTGCTCCTATCTCCCCAGTTGTGAGGGGTGGACGCCGGATGGGTGGCCGCTCACAGCCACGGAGCCCCACACGCACACCCGTGCTCCGGCCACCGAGTCACAGGCCCTCCCCCCAAACATCCTCCCCTTGCGACTTTATACCTGGGATGGAGCGGTGGGTCCTCCACCTTGGACAGCTCTTCCAGCAGGTTCAAGCCCTCCTGAGCCCCGGGAAGTCCTACCCCTCTGCCTAGCGGGCCCTGGCTGTGGGGACCTCATTATCTGCAGGCCTGTGATCAGGGGACCCCGACAGAAAGGCCTAGCGGACCCCTCCTGCCTCCTTCTTGCTGGGGGTAAGGGGACGGACAGTCATCCGTACAACTGACGTCAACGTGAGCCCCTACAAGGGCGCCAGCAACGCCGTCCTGGGGAAGCTACTGACCTGCAAGGGCTCTTTGTCTTTTTTTTTTTAAGCAAATGCCCAGAACGGCGGAGCCTGTAGACCGTTGGCTCCTGCTTTTTAGTTTTGTTTTGTGTTTTCCTCGCCTCCCTTGTAGCCAGCGACCTGCCACTTCCTCCTTCCGAAGAGTCCCCAGGACTCTCTACTCTGCTGCCTCCAGGCGGCTGTAGGCTGGGAAATCAGACAACCAACCGGTTAGGTCGCAGGAGGTGGCCAGTGAGGGCTCCCGCGGCTGGGACCCGCGCCCCGGGTGTCCCCGTGCCTCTAATTTACACCAGCCAGGGAAAGGGTAGCCCCTGTTCTTTGGGCGATGACCACGAGACCCAGCGGTACAGAGCCAGGGTCTGGGCCTCCCTCTGGCTCCAAATCCCGCTCGAGAGCCAGGCCGGTGGCTGACACCCGTCTCAGCGGGTGGGCTCACTCTGCACCCTCCCTGGTCTGAGGTCCGAAGTTCTCGGTGTTTCCTGTGACTATGGGGCCAATAGGAAGCCCAGAGGAAGGTGCCTGGTAACGGGAGAGCTGGCGGTCCCGTCAGGAACGGGACACAAGCCTCCTTCTGGACACTTTGGTTCAGCCGCCAAGATCACCCTGAGATTTGACCGTCGGACGACAGTTTCTCTCTTGACATCATGGGGCAGAAAAACTGATGGACACTCACGGTTATTTCTGGCCCAGACTCAGGTTGGCCGGTGAGGTACCAGCTCTTAAATTAGAACGTGCATCGCTGGGTCTAGGACCCGCCAACAGCTGTGCTCTCTTTTTCTCCATTTAAAATCTCAAGCTCACCCTGGCTGGTGGCTCAGTGGATAAGGCGCCAACCTGTGAACCCAAAGGTCGCTGGTTCGATTCCCAGCCAGGGCACATAACCAGGTTGCGAGCCAGGTCTCCAGCCAGGTCCCCCAGCTGGTGCAAGACAACCACACATTGATGCTTCTCTCCCTTTCTTCCTCCTTTCCTGCCCTTCTCTCTAAAAATAATGAATAAAAACATCTAAAAAATAAGTAAATAAAATCTCAAGCTGTTGTAGCAACATTTCCCCCCAAGCCAACACCCCGGTGCTATGCTTGGGACCACCTCTGCCTTTCTGAGTGAAGGGGACCAGGGACCACAAATGACAGCTTTGATCCAAGGAGGCCTCCTGTCTACGGGCTGACGGGCCAGCACGTGGGGGCGTTCGGTGCGGCCCTCTGTCTGCTTTGCGCTGTGTGCGTTTATTGTCAACATTTAAAAGTCAGGGGATTGCACCAAAATACACGCCTGTTCTCTAGTGGGCTATGGGCCCGTTTCTCCCGGGACCCTCCTGCCTCGGACACCTGGTGTCAGCCATTTGTCACTGGCCTTGCGCTGTTTTCTCACCCCTTCCTATCTCACTCATCCCCCAAAATATGGCCACACCAGTGAGGGTCACTCGTGCTGACTCAAACAGAGAGTCCTCTGCAGTTGCGGATACAGCTGCCCTGTTTCTAATTTCCAGAAATAGGAGCTTTTTTTCTTTTTTTTTTTTAATATTTTATTTATTATTTCCAGAGAGAGGGGAAGGGAGAGAGGCAGAGAGGGAGAGAGACATCCATGTAGGGTTGCCTTTCACCTGCCTCCAGTTACAGACCTGGCTGGAGACCTGGCTCGCAACCTGGTTCTGTGCCCTGGCTGGGAATCGAACCAGCGACCTTTAGAAACAGCGGATTTATACACTACCTTTTAGACATGAGCACTTAAGAGGATGACGTTTCCTTTAACATTTGGATGATAGTGTTTTAAGTTTTAGCTCGAAGACCCAACACATCAGTCTAGCCTATCCAGTAGGATTCTTAAATATGCAGCATTTGAAATAATATAACCACATCAGGGTTTTAGCAATGTCCTGGTAAAACGTGCAGGCTTTTCGCCTGGAAGTGGGACAGGAAACCACTTGCCATGGGTGAACCTATTGGTCCAAAGCTTCCTTTGGGTTGAAAAATGTGGAAAATTCCCACACCAATGGCTACGGGTGAGGAATAATAAACGTAGCTCACACATTTAAAAATGACGATTTTTAATATAGAAATTAGAAAATGTTCAGCCTGCGTACTTCTTCCATTTCTAAGAAGGCCAAGGGCTTATAAAAGATAAATACTGCAGCCACAGAATTTCAGAGCTGAGAAAGAACCCTGCAATGAATTAAGTCCAATCAGTTCACTTCGGGACAAGTTCAAACCAGTCCAGAGAGGTGAAGAAACTCGCCCCAGGTCACACAGCTAATAAGGGGGCAGACACAAAAGAGTGGGAAAGGAAGAAAAGGAAGAAATAACCCTCTGACTGAGCCATCACCACTGCTGTGTGAAAAATTAATTTCCTCTTTGGAAATTTCAGTTTAAGAAAATGTGCAGGTTTATTTGCAGAGTGCCTGTCTCTTTTCATAGAATCCTAGAGATGTTGTGCCCATGAGGGGAACTCTGGACAGTATTTCCAAGTCCCCTCAGCAGTATCAAGAAAGGTATAAAAGTGACCCTGGCTGGTGGCACAGTGGATAAGGCGCCGGCCTGCGAACCCAAAGGTCGCTGGTTCGATTCCCAGCCAGGGCACATAACCAGGTTGCAAACCAGGTCTCCAGCCAGGTCTGTAGCTGGAGGCAGGTGAAAGGCAACCATACATGGATGCTTCTCTCCCTTTATTCCTCCCTCCCTTCCCCTCCAAAAATGATAAATAAAATCTTAAATATATATATATATATACTTTGTCTCCTGGTCTTTGAATGCATAATCAGAATTCTGGGCCTGATCAGAATTACCTGGGTAGGAAGACACACCAGCACAGAATCCTGCACTATGAGCCTCCAACCCGGTGGTTTTCTGGGAGCTGCCCAGCCACACCGTTTCGTGCAAGGACTTTTTTTGGCCTCTTTTTCTGCTTGGGGACATCGTAGGCTGATGAGGCGTCAAGACCCCGCGCTCACAGGCTTGGAAAGGCGGCGCTTTCTCCCAGCCAGGGCCTGCACTTGGATTTGGCCTGTCATCCATCACTTCAAGATGTGATTTCCACTCCCCCCGCCACCAGACCCCCTTCTCCACCCCTGGCTCCATCTATTCATTCTTGTAAGTACCTAGAAATGATATTATCAAAGACGCCACCTCAGCCCCCACGATGGGTTCTGTCTAATTGACCCCTGTTCTTTCATCTCCCCCTTTTTTTCCCCTCCGCAGGAAGAAGAAATGATGAAGAAAATGTTCTTGGATTTCATTCCTGGCAGAGTCCTGGGAGCTTTGCTTTAAATCGTTAGTGAAATGCTTGACATTTTTCCTTCCCTTTATAAACAGTATGTGCAGATCATTCAGGATCCTAATGGAAAGTAATTTCCCATTAATGCAGACCGTACAGTGCCGTGTTCTTTTGAAACGGTGCCTTCGACGCAAACCACACGGGACCCCTTGATGCTCGCAAATTCCACCCACAAATCAAAGAGGCGGAGGCGGCTGTTGGGGTTAGGGACCAGTGCCACCACCAAAGGCCACTTAGGAGAGGGGCTGGGAAACTTAGGAGAGACAGGCCCGTGTCAAATGGTGGCTGGCAGCAGTGTTTTTGGACCCTGAACCTCCTTAAAAGCCATTTTTTGGCACATCTGTGGTCTCCGGCTACCAACTTCATCTGCCCAGGGACCGTGTGATGGGCCAAGAAGGAAAACCCCAAAACTAACAGGCACCGTCTACATGAGGAAGACAAGACCTCCACCCACCCCCGATTTCCCTCTTACAAGCCACAGGCTCCCTGGGATGGGGCATCTTGAAAATAAATCCGTTCCCAAAGCTCTCGAACATTTTCCACAGCCCCAGTATTCCTTCTGAATGACATAAACTGGAACAGCAGTTCAAGTCCCTGGCTCTGCCACATCCAGGCTCTACCACCTTTTGAGAAAAGGTCCCATGGGAGCAGTGCTGGCACCGTGTAAGAAGGACTCAGCCATCCCCTGACCCCGTAGTAAGTACTCAACACATGTGACTGCTACATTGTTGTATTATTTATTACTGCTTTATTTACACGATCATTTCCTACAATAGTGGGTGGCGCGTGTCATTGAAAAACTAAAAAACGATGAAAGAAAAAAAGAGATTTAAAGCACAGCCATAGCGTGGGAAGAGAAGCCAGCCTGTATGACCTACGTGGGATGGGTGTTACGGAGTAGAAATTTGACATCCGTGAACCTTGGCCCAATTCTCACACTTGCACCAAAACTAACTCAACGTGGATCATGGGCTGAAACACCTAAAAGCAGGAAACTTCCGGAAAATAAAAAACATGGGAGGAAATTGTCGGGACCTGGGGCCAGGAAAAGAATTCTTCGAGCTCACATTGAAAGCGTGAATATCACAGGAAAAAGGGTTACACAGGCTGTCATCAAAATTTTTTTAAATCTGGTATCAGAAACACTGCCAAGAGACTAAAAAGACCATACAGCGTGCAAGAAAATATCTGTAAACCACACCCATGTCAAAGGACTTGTAATCAGAATGTATGAAGAACGCTAAAAACGTACTAACTGGGAAAAAAAACTTCATGGCTCTGTACGTAAAGAATTGTTATGAATCAATAAGGCAAAGTGAGCTACCCGGAGGAGAAACTAATTACATGAACAGACATTTCAGATACAAGAACACACGAATGGCAAATTAAAATACAGCAAAAAAACAAAACAAAACAAAACATTCAACCTCAGAGTTGATCGCAAAAAGAGGGGGAGAAGCGGCAAAGAAGGGGAACAGTTAAGTCAAGGAACTAGTTAGTATAAATGACCATGGACCCCAAAACTAACAGGCACCGTCTACATGAGGAAGACAAGACCTGCACCCACCCCCGATTTCCCTCTTACAAACCACGGGCTCCCTGGGATGTTGCATGTCATACAACAACAATAAATTAATTTGTAAAAAAATAACGGGGTAGATTTATTCGCAGGACCCAGAAGTAAATAACTCCAAGAAATAGCGACACATTCACAAAAGCAAGCTGCTGAATAGTAACCTGGCATGATCTTGCATTTGGGAGTGGGGAGGAGTCACCCACCAGCCAAAAAAAATGTTCAAAAAGCGGGGTCCCGGGGTATGCAACAGGACAGTGGAGCACACCGTGAGCAACCCCCCACCCCCACCCCAAGCCTGGCTGCAGGGCCCACCTGGCTCTTGGACGGGGCATCTCACCTGTTGACTTGGCTGTTGAGGTGGTGGGCACCCCGTTTAGCTCACTAGGGCTCCTTCTGGGGGGCCGTGGCTTGTATTCTCGTTTGGGCAGCGCGGAGGCAGCTGATATTCTGCAAGACACATCGGAAGATGAGTCAAGATCCGCGCGGAAGCCAAACAGAGCCTCCCGCACACCCTGGTGCCGCTGTGAGGATCCCAGGAACTGGCAGGGGGTGACTTTCACACCCTGATTCTCCGCCCGAAGGTCGCCGGTTCCTTACGGGCTTGAAACGTGTCTCTCTGGGCAGTCCTGAGACACCCCTGCATTTCAGGCGACACCCCTATCTATGCAGGGGATGCCTCACTGGTGCACCCGCCTTGTGTCTTCCCTCTGCCATCACGGGGCTGATCTAAACACAAATCCCTCCGTTCAGGATCATAATCCTGCGTAAGACAATTTTCTGTCACCGTCCACGCCCAGGGTGGCTTTCAAACTCCTTATTTGAATGCACAGGGTGTGACTGCGTACGCCACGCGCTACCGCTCGTCTTCAGAACAGCGGAGAAAACACTGATCCGTGAAGCGAGGGGGAACACAGCAAACGGTCCTGGGTTGTTCGCAAGGTACCTCTCAGTCTCAGCACCTTCCGGAGTCAAGGTTACGGGCTGAGGTTTGAGCTGCTGGCATCAAGCAAGTCTTTTTCCAGGTGTTGACACGCTTCCTAAGTGCTATCTCGCTCTTTGCCCGCATCCCCGGATGGTGGGGGGAGCACATGCCATCACCTCCCCCCACCCCCAGGCTGTTAACAGAGAGCTAAATGCCCAAGCAGTGGTGAGAGCAGACAGCTCAAGGCCAAGGAGGAGCACCGCCTGGGTGCCCCCAACACGGGCCATGAAAAAGGGGTTTAAAGAAAAGAAGGAAGAGCCCTGGCTGGTGGCACAGTGGATAAGGCGCCGGCCTGCGAACCCAAAGGTCGCTGGTTCGATTCCCAGCCAGGGCACATAACCAGGTTGCAAGCCGCAGCCCCGACTGGGCACAGGGCCTCTCACCGGATCTGTAGCCTGTTCTGGAGCTCCTGCAGGATCTCGGTGGTCTGTCTGTGATAGTCCAGCGCAGCCTCCACAAACACGGCCAGCTGACCGACCTGCTCTACCTGCAGCAGACGCAGAAAATTACTGACGGAGCCCGCGCCGGCCCAACAGGATGCAGCATTCACATTCAAAACACATTCAAACGCAGTCTGAGTCTAGGTTGGGTTTAATGCAATGAAGCGCCTGTTATTCCCATGAGATGATACACTCAGGAGACTTTCACACTATCACATCCAGGGATCGGGAAAGTGGGCGCACACCTAGGAGGGCGCCATGCCACTGGGGAAGAGGTGGCCACCATGCTCAGAGTCTCTCGTAGACAATGAGGACAGTGGGGGCTCCCAGCTGCCCCCCGCCACAGGCAGCAAGCTGTGTGTAGACGGGCTCTGCTTCCCGGGCCCCTGAGAGTTCATCCCCTGGACTGACAGAGCCAAGGAAGCAACAGACTCAGGCCTTGGGGTTGCGAAAAGCAGCCAGGAGGTAAAACGTGTCTTTTACCAGCTGTGCCACCCAGGTTGACACATCCACCCGGTGACGCGGAAAGTCACCTGGGACGAGAAAATGGACTTCGTTCCCCGTCTGGCTTGAGCTCACTCGCTCCTTCTCCTTCGAGGGGGGAAGGCCGGGCGCTTAACTCCCGTGTCACGGGCAGGATGCTGTCACTGTCCCACATGGATAGAGACCAAGGACCCCTTCTGACCTTGGATGGTGCTGAAGGGGAGAACTGAGGTCTCTTGGGTCAGCCACCAAGAGCACAGCCACGGGGACAGGCTGTCACCCCCCGATAGGGCGGGTGGGTGAGACCACAAATCTCACACAGGCCTCAGCCTGAGAGGCTGAACAGCCGCTCACGCGGGACACGTGTGGCACAGGTGGGACGGAACACGTGTCTTGTGAGCTGCAACATACCAAGGTCGCTTCCCCAAATACACCCAAAAATCGAAGCCGGCAGCCCTGAGACGAAACCTTCCCAAAACTGCCATGTGCCTGGGGACACACTTCAGAGCCATTCTATATATTTAAGGTGAAACAAACCAGACGGAGCCAACCGTGAGGCCCCTTCCCACTTCCCATACGATGGAAAAAACCTGATCAAATATTTAAGAGGAGACACAAAACAGAGTTCGCTTTCGAGTCCTCAGGCTTAAAGGGCATTGGGGTTCCAAATGGTTTCCCCCCGGGGTGAACATCTGGTGATACTGGGCATAATCCCCTCCAGCCACAGCATGGGGCTGACAAAGGTCCCCAGTCCACTTCACTCGACTTGACTCAACCAGGCAAGACCCCAGTGTGCCTTTTCATGAACTACTGTGAGTAAAACATGGTTTTGCAGATAAATAAATCCTCGGATGTGGGCCCACCGGGTTAAACGTTCAACGGTGTGCTGGCCGGGTGGCTCCGTGGATTAGAACATCGACCCCAGTGAACCAAGGTTGCAGGTTTGATCCCCAGTCAAGGCAGGTTCAAGAATCAACCAATCAATCAATCAATCAATAAGTGGAACAACAAATTGAGTGATCGATCTCTCTCTCTCCCTTCCTTTGCCTACGCCCCTTCTCTCTAAAAGAAATAAATTTAAACATTTAAAATAAATAGGCCCTGGCTGCTGGCACAGTGGATAAGGCGCCCACCTGCGAACCCAAAGGTCGCTGGTTCGATTCCCCAGCCAGGGCACATAGCCAGGTTGCAAACCAGGTCTCCAGCCAAGTCCGTAGCTGGAGGCAGGTGAAAGGCAACCATGCATGGATGTTTCTCTCCCTCTCTGCCTCTCTCCTTTCCCCTCTCTCTAAAAATAATGAATAAAATCTTTTTAAAAATTAAATCAATAGAAGTTCAATCAATAGGTCCCAAGGGAGAGCTGAGCCGCCATGACTCCTAGCACCACTGACGCCAGGCTGAGGGCAGGACCTCTAGGGACAGGCAGGTGACCACAGGCTCTTCCGCTCCAGCACTTAAAAGTGCCAAGTGACTCCTCATCACCCGCCCAAAGGACTTTCATCCTACCACCCCCTTAATTCCCTTTGCTCTAACTCATCCTGGACACAGAGCCAATGATGAGTGTCACCGCGCACAGACATCAGCAATTTGCAGGGCTCGGTCCCCAGACCTTTGCCACCACGGAGCTCAGCCGCGCCAACTGCCAGGGAGCTGAAAACCCCGGTCACGCTTTTCCGTCCTGAACGTTCCCTGGGACGACGGACAGTGTTGGATCACGGGGTAGCCAACGCTCTGCCATGCGGAGTGGTTTTCACCCACGGAGCACCACCGCACAGAGCACGTGATGGGGGCTTTCCTTTCAGCAAAACCAGCAATGGGACAGCCTCAGACACACAGGCCGGCCACTGGGTACTTCCGGAGACACCCCACCTCCCTGGGCCCAAGTCTGACACAGCTGGGACGCAATCCTGGCACAAATTGGGTGTCCGAAGACCTGAAACCCAACCTGGGTTGGGTTGCTACCCTCCGAGGCAGCAGTGGGGGGAACGGTTACAGAAAGTTCTGGAAACGTTTCTAACCGCAAAGGCACCAGCGCTTCTCCCCAAACATACAATCAACACGTTCATTCACGGGCAAGCCTCCTGTCTGGGTTAAATACTCACATCGTTTTCTAAAAAATTAAACATGCTCCTCTCCGCCAACTCCTTTGACTCTTCAAATTTTTCCACCGCTTGTCTGATCTCTTCGTCGGGTATCTTACCCACTCGCTTCTTCTTATAATCATAATCCAGGCGGCGGCCCTCCAGCTTTTTCAGGTGGTGCTAAGAGACGGGGAGACAGGCCTTTAGGGGCGGCTGTGCCCAAGACACGACACCGGGACACCTTCCTTGTATGAGAAGAACCGTTATTTCTTCTCAGCCTCCATCTTAAGGAGCTTACACGTTACCTTTTGGCTTGGTAGGCACGTCCACGTCCATCAGGGGCTCTGTTGACTGCAAATTGTCAATACTGTTTATGAAATGAAGAGACGGATGGCGGATGGACGGAGAGACGGGTGGGTGAGTGAATGGATGACAGAACGAGTCACAGTCACCATGGAGCAGAAGGGCGTAGTATTGGCTCGGAGTCTGCCTCCCAAGGTTCATGATACAACCCCCTCCCTGTTCACATCTCCACCACTCCCAGCCACACCAACTCGACCAGCAACGGGGCGATTTCTTTAGTCACTTTTAATAGTCTTCTAAAAACGAAACACAGCCGCGTGCAATGCAGCAAATGAATACGATATGATTTTCAGTATCAAAAATCCATGACACCCCCGTGGATAAGGCGCCGGCCTGCGAACCCAAAGGTCGCAGGTTCGATTCCCAGCCAGGGCACAGAACCAGGTGGCAAGCCAGGTCTGTAGCTGGAGGCAGGTGAAAGGCAACCATACATGGATGTCTCTCTCCCTCTCTGCCTCTCTCCCTTCCCCTCTCTCTGAAAATAATAAGTAAAAAAAATTTTTTTTTAAATCCATGACACGGTTTTGGCATCATTTTATGTGAGAAATGGCTGTGGAAATGGGCACCTTCAGCGTGGTGTCTTGCTGGTGTCCATCAGCCACAGAAGCAGGGGCTGGTGGGCTCCAGGGCTCCTGTCCAGGCAGCCAAGGGACCATCACTGAGTGCTTTTTTATCACTGTCCCCTATCGGACGATGCTTTCACAGGGTCCCTACAGGACCATCCTAACGATTCTAAGTACAAACATCATTTGAAGTAGCAACAGGCGGGTTTCCCACAGAGAAAACGTACCCCGATCTCTTTGAGGTCTTTGTCTTGTAGTAACTGGAGTGGGTCGATAAAGGTTTGCTTGACATTAATGTCCAGGGAGTCCTTCACCTCAGCCATGAGCTTCATGGATTCGCCAACTTCTATCAGTGCGCCGCCTGGAACAGAAAACCCCCGATAAAGAGCACTTGAAGGTTGGCAAGGGTGTTTCTTTCTTTCTCGAAGTTTGTGGCTGACGGTTTAACAAGGGCCTTGTTCTGGAACTGACTCTCGAAAAAAAATTTTTTCTGACAGATCTGCCTGTCTTCTGTGCTCATGAAAAATGAGCTCCACCTAGAGGCGGACGGGCCGAGGACTCGCCCTTCTGGACACTAGGTGGGGATAAAGTTCCATTCTTAAAGGACGTCCTTTTTTGTGTGTGACCTGGTACCAAGGGATTCTTAGAAGTGGCAGAACAGTCTCTCTTTGTGGCCCATAAGAGGGTTGAGTCATCATTGGGGCTGAGCATCAACCAACACAGACCACAAGAGAAGTGAATAAATAAAACACAATCTCATCTCGGCTTTCGCTCCCAGAGGGTCCTGCGGCCGGCCGCTCCCTGTCCTGCAGATGATGCTAAGGCTTCCCATCCCCCCGTCATGTCAGAGAAAGCCCGGCAGTGTCCCATGGGTGCTCCCCACAGGCTGGGCAGGGTCCCCTCTGGTGTTGAGGGGCAGCCCCGGTACCTGGGTACCAGATAACCCGCATTAATTTGTAAGCAAGTGGTCCTTGCCGCTGTCCACCATGAGGTTGCAGGTTCCCTTAAAAAATATCTCTGGGACATGCTTACTCTGGACCGCAACCCCACTACTGGGCATTTCATCTAAGAATGTAACCTTGGGTATCCCAGGACACTGACCTGTGAAAAATGGCTACTACAGAGGCTACGTAAAATTCTTTACATAAAGAGAACCATCTGAGTAGCCGGTAAGTGGGACTGGTTGAACAAACGAGGATTGGTCCATGAAATATTATGCAGACTTTAAAAATAATATTGCAGCCCTGGCCAGGTAGGTCAGTAGGTTAGAGCATCGTCCTAATATGCCAAGGTTGCAGGTTCAATCCCTAGTCAGGGCACGTACAGAATCAATCAGTGATGCATCAGTAAGTGGAATAACAAATTGATGTCTGTCCCTCTCTCTAAAATCAATAAATAAATGACATGGGTCAGGCTACAGTCAGTGGGAATACACAGGTCACAAAAGGGTCGGAGAACAAACATACTATAATTCCATTTTTATTTTTTAAAGCTGTACGTGAACACACATAAGAAACAAGGTACAGAGGCCCTGGTTGTTGGCTCAGTGGATAAGGCGCTGGCCTGCGAACCCAAAGGTTGCTGGTTCGATTCCCAGCCAGGGCACATAACTAGGTTGCAAGCCAGGTCTCCAGCCAGGTCTGTAGCTGGAGGCAGGTGAAAGGCAACCATACATGGACGCTTCTCTCCCTCTCTGCCCCTCTCCCTTCCCCTCTATCTGAAAAATAATAAAATAAAATAAGCAAGGTATAAAGGATACACCACAAAGGGTAACTGAACCCATCATTGCATATACAATTTGGGATCTTCCCTAAGTTTTCTCAACTCCCTGTACCAAATACGTAGCCCTTTGGCAATAAGAAAAAACATGCGGGCTGTTAAAATAGAGGCTTCACAGATAACCCACGAGCAACAGGGGTGCGTCATCGTTCTCCAGGGTGACGCACATCACTCACCAAAGGTGGAGCCTTCCCCCAGCTCCCTGCCATACTTCAACATGCAGTCGCCCAGCAGGCCCTCCGTCTGCGGGTACCCGGTGGTCTTCACCTGCCCTCGGATCTTCGACACAGTGTTCAGCATCCCCAGCTTAGCTCTGTATGCTTAAAAACATTGTCATGTGTAATTCCTTCACGGGACAAGGCGCCGTGGCCCGCGCAGAGCCCTTAGCAAACGCGGCTCATGAAATCAAGGTCACCCTCACCCAACGTCAGAGACCTGAGGCAAGACAGGGCCGTGCATGACCTATTCGGGTACCACCCTATGCGCGGTCAGCACCCAAGACAGCATCTGCCCTCTGAGAGAGCTCAGTCCACCAGGGGAAGGCAGGTGACACAAGATGCAATCATGCCAATGACATCTGGTGTGGTGTCCAGAAAGGGAAACACAGCAATGTGCTAGAAAAACAGGCAGACAGATGCCTTGGAAGCAGGCAGAGCTGTACAACGTAGTGGAAGGAAGGTTTTTATGATTACGGTTTTTAACCATAATTAACAGCAGACCGGTTTGACCTCAGAAGAAATTAACGCAGAGCCAAGCAGAAGACAGCTCGGAAAACTGCGACCCTGAACTGACCAGCAAGCTAAGGATCTGGGGTGTCCTTATTCCATGGGCTGCCAGGTGAGTCACACCCTAGCAGGTGGTATTTGAGATGATTTTAGCTAGTCAAGGTGTAGGCTTTTCGTTTCTTTTACTTTAAGTATCGCGTTTTTGTTTTACTGTACCCTAGACCTGTGCTTCGCACACTGTCACGTGCGTACCAATCCCGCGAGCATCCTGGCCAAGTGCAGAGCCTGATGCGGTCAGTCTGGGGTGAGACCAAGACTGGGTTTTCCTTCCTACAGCTTCCCAGGGGTTGCAGATCCTGCTGGTCCAGGACCATATTCCAAGCCTTGAGGCTTTCGATGTTCCTGGGGACAGCCGGGGACAATCCTGCCCACCCAGAGCATGGATCCTGCTGGCTCCTGGGTAAAATGGCCTCATGCTCCAACACACACGCACACGCACATGCGTGTCTCTTTCCCAGAGCGAAGGCGGCAGTTGGCAGCCGGTGACTGAAGGTGGACAATGAGACCGAAGGCTGTGAGGCCTGCTTGCTTTTTCTCTAAGATGAGTCAGGGCCTCTGGCCAAGCAGTCATGGGCATTGTTGGCCAGCATCACCCCATCCCTTCCCGAGGTCAGCCCAAGGTCAGTCCTTTGTGGACATGCTCTCCGTCCAACCCCAGACCCAACTTAGCAGGAAAAGGATAATTCACCTCAATCACTCATGAGGCCAGGAAGAGATATATTATCATGGCTTTTAAAAACCGTTCTTCAGCGACACAGGTCTAAAGAATGCTATACCCACCAACCCCCGGGCCCTGATTTTAACAAATCAATGTTTTTAATTTTTTTAAAGATTTTGTTCATTATTTTTAGAGAGAAGGGCAGGGAGGGAGGAAGGAAGGGAGAGAAATATCCATGTATGGTTGCCTTTCACCTGCCTCCAGCTGGGGACCTGGCTGAAGACCTGGCTTGCAACCTGGTTCTGTGCCCTGGCTGGGAATCGAACCAGCGACCTTTGGGTTTGCAGGCCGGTGCTCAATCTGCTGAGCCACACCAGCCAGGACTGTGCTCTTAAATTTTTTACTTTCAAGAGTTGTAGATGGGTCAATCTGTGCCAAGGCAGGGGGCAGGTGGTCACAACAACTGTAGATAAATAATAACTTCCTAAAAAGTAAAGGCAGTTTCAGAAATCCACCGGCTGCAAGGCTTGGAAGTGTTAGTCAGTTGCTACAATTTATAGCCCATCAAGAATGCTGCTTCCCTGGCCCTGGCTGGGTGGCTCAGTTGGCTGGGGCATCATTCTGGGCACCAAAAGGTTGCGGGGTTGTTGTTTTTTTTTTTTTTTGGTTGTTTTTTAGGTTGCAGGTTTGATCCCTGATTGGGGTGCATACAGGAAGCAGCCCATTGACGTTTCTCCCTCCCATCAATGTTTCTCTCTCTCTCTGTCTCTCTCTGCCCTCCTCTCTCTAAAATCAATGAACGTATTTTTTAACTTTAAAAAAAAAAAAAAAAAAGAATGCTGCTTCACAAGCTAGGAATCAAAAACCTCCCGTGGAGAAGCTGATGTTACCGCCGGACCGCACACTGCTTTTCATATTATCACGCCGCACGGCCTCAGCGTCTGAGCCACAAAGTGAAAGCTATTTCAAGTTAATAGACGCCTTGGGAACAGGACGGCGTGAATGCTTTGTTTTTTCTTTTTAAAGGAGGAAATGACTAAACAGGCAAACATTTGTACAATGTTGAATGGGGTTCTGGAGCATCTCGTAAAAAAAAATGCCTCCACGGAGCAGGGCCCCCGGCAGACCAGGGCCAAGTCACGTGCCAGCGTCCGACCCTGGGGGCGCTCCGCAGAAGCGTTCCAGACCTTTGCTGACTTTACCTGGATTCGGCTGGAGATATTCTGTGGCTTTGGAAAGAATTTCTGCAACCGCCTTATTGGTGACGTCTATTTTCTTTAAAAAAAGAAAAAAGAAAAACAAAGGCGCGTAAAACGTTGGTAAATGGCGGTTCTGGGGGACCCCAGGGACACCCCACGGAGGAAACATGCTCAGACACCGATTGCCACCTTCCTGAGGAGCATGTTACAGTCACTTCTGCCCGCCCTGTGTTTTCACACAGGTGCGTGTTCTGCACAGTTGTCGGGAGTGCCACGGGAGGAAAGAAGGACCCTCCATATCACCGTGGGTGATGCCTGGGTCTAGGGCAGCACCAGGATACAGCAGTTTGTTACTCAGCTGCCGTGTCCTAGGGACAGACTCGGGGTGCCCACACGGGCCATCGGTAGGCGTACACGTCAAGGGCCTCATCACAGAAATGCACTCTGACCACCCCTCCCCCCTCAAGACACAGAATCACAATGACTGTGGCCTTTTCCACGAACTGTTCAGCCAAGGTTGACCAACACTTTTGGGCATGCTGAGTTCCATTAGAAGGAACCCGTTAACTTCCGCCCACCTCCCACATCCGGGGTAGGTTCAGGTGTGGGAAAGAACCCCCTTTTGCGCTCTAGCACCCGCGCTGCATGCGTGCGTCCGAGGTTCACCCTCTGATAAACTCTCACAGTCCCAGGATGCCCCATCCCGCAAGGAAAGTCAGATCCACGCAAGCGACAGGAAAGTGCTGGCTTACCCGTTCCATGTCAAGAAACTCGTCATCCAGTTTCGTTCCTTCGATGCCACTGATCTTTTCGCTGAACAGCTGCAGGCATAAAGAGAAATAACCCCATGGGACAAGGGTTGGGGGTCGCAGTTTCCGACCCAAATGATCGCAAACACGCAAAAAAGAAAACCCCTTGGATTCAGCTTACTGCACTTTTTTTTTTTAATTAGTTAATTTCATTTATTATTATTGTATTACAATCGTTTCACTTAGCTTATGGGACCTTTTTTGGACCAAGTCCTTTAAGAACATTTCTTGGAAGCAACAGCCATATCGAAGGACATGGGAAGATATATAATCTCACTCGCTCAGCAGACATTTATTATGCTACCACTATCCATAAAGCACATAGTAGGAGGTCCGGTAGAAACAAAGATAAGTCAGGTACGATGCTTGTCAGCCAGAAGCCCAAGGTTCGGCCAAAGTGTTAACAGGTAAACACTCAACTAACATACAAGCAGGAACGATGAAAACAGCTAAAAAGAATAATCATAATAAGTCCTGGATACGAAATCACCGCAAGGTGATGGGCGTGTCAGCGACGGACAGAAAGGATTCTGAGTCTGCAGTGGGGCATTTCAGCAGGCATCTCCAGGGACTTCCCGATGGTGACACTGACATAATGGCCTTCCAGCATGAGGCAGGAAGAAAACGTCTCTGGGTAAGACCGAGTTTCTCCATTTCAGGCCTTTGGGTATTTGGAGCAGCACATTTTTTAGTGGTGAGAGCCTGTCCAGCGCAATGCTGGCCTTTGACCACTAGATGTTAGCAGCCTGGTGCACAGGACCCAACTCAAGAAACAGCCTGAAATTTGGTGTCACTGTCATCACTGGGGCTCAGGGAGTGAAGGGGAATGAAAAGGGACAGGTGGGGGGCCCCCAAGCACACAGATTCCCTTTGGAATCCCAAGGCAAGGCAACCACCAGCAGGAAACCCTCTCAGGACGCTTGGTCAACGTAAAATCCTCTCTCCGTTCGTTACGGTTCTCAGCAGGCTCCCATGTCGTCAATGACAGAAAACAAACACCGTGATTCAAGGACGGCAACCAGGCAACAGAAAACATTCATTCAGGAAACACGGAACTTGCGCGCGTGTGGCTTTTCATCTAGAATGGCCGGGGGGTTACTGGTAAATGTTAACCCAGCCTCGGCCTTCTTCTGTCCAAGGCTCTCTTTTCAAAGAAACCCTGGCTTCTCCATCTTCTTCCTCCCTTTTACGGAGCAAGACATGAAACAGCAGGAAGGGCAGGAGCTGGGAGAAAATGTTCAAAAGCATGATGTCCACCTTGGGGTGGTAGATGCAGGACCGTATTTGAGCTACAGAACCCCCAGTGCCTGGGATGCGACGCGGGGTCAGGACAAAGGATGGCTGCTGGGCCACTGAAATGTGACAACGCTGAGCAGATTACTGGCACACTTTCCAGAGGCTGTGAAATGAAAATGGGCATCACAGGTTCCCAAGGAGGTAACGTGCCCGATAGAGCACACCCCACCCTTAGGGGCTCTTCTGTGACCTGACTAGGGTCCCCACTCCGAGAAGCCCTGCCCCACAAATGCCAGCCTCTCTCCTGCCCCACCCATCTTTCCAGCCAGTGAGTAGTAGCCCCGCTAGCTCTGATCAGCTTGGGAAGTGGAGCAGCTCTGTTCCTTGCATTGAATTGTTAACATTGGGGGAGGGGGTGGGAAGCTCTGTGTGCTAGTTGTGCAAGGTCTCTGCAAGTCTAAAATTCTTCCGCAATGTGCAATGGCATCACACGGCCTCCAAGAAGGGAGATGCTCTGAGAACAGACTTTCCCTCTGGGGAAACTGCCCCCTCGCAACTCAGGACGGACAGACGTGAAGGCTGACCGGTCGGGGACCGGCCTGGGCCTCCCTGGCTGGAGACAAGAGAACTAAGGGCCCTGTGGCCTCAGAGATGAGGACAGGAGGCCACATTTCCTGGAAAAGAGGGAAACCAAGAAGCAAACGTGACAGCTTCTGCGAAATTTCCTCTTGAGGCTTTTGACCGTTGTGGCTAAGATGCTAAGGGGCCAGTACAAACAAGCCTCTTCTAGGCTAACGATCTGAGCAGCCAGGTCTGCGGTAGCCCGGAGATGAAGCAACAACACTGGGGTTCAGGCGAGCCCAGGGCGGACAGAAGATGGGGAAACACCTAGCAGTGCCGGTTTGTGAGTTGGGGGGGTGAGAAATGGGGAGGCGGTGAGATTTGAAGAGATGGTACGTGACACCTAACTACTTTGCTGCACACCTAAAACTCATGTAGAATAACAGTGAATGTAAAGGGTCATTTAAAAATAAATAATTTGCCCTGGCTAATGGTACAGTGGATAAGGTGCTGGCCTGCGAACCCAAAGGTCTCAGGTTCGATTCCCAGCCAGGGCACATAACCAGGTTGCAAGCCAGGTCTCCAGCCAGGTCTGTAGCTGGAGGCAGGTGAAAGGCAACCATACACTGATGTCTCTCTCCCTCTCTGCCTCTCTCCCTTCCCCTCTCTCTGAAAGTAATAAATAAAATCTTAAAAAATAAATAAATCCTTTTTTTAAAAAGTTGGAGTGAGGAAGCCTCAGGACTGGTTGGAATGGCTGGGGTCCACCCCCGGCCCACCCCCCTCTACCCGGTGCCCTCAGGGAAGAAAACCATGGGTCTCAGGAAGGTTTCTCTCTCTTGCTTCGCCAAAGGGCCTCGCTCCAATCCCCCCACCCGCCCAACTCTGCTTAAAACACTTGGTGTTTCCACCCTTGTCCCTTTAGTTCAAGGCTAAAGGACTAAAGTCAAGGGAGATGGTGCTGCTCTTCTAGCAAATAAATAGTTACAATAAAACATATACTGTGGGTCTGCTCTGAGGTGCTCATAAGAGAAAAGGTTGAAAGAAATGTTACTGTTTTCACTCTCTGGGATGGGTCCCTGAAGATCTGTGTGCAAATCTGGTTTTCAGAAACCAGGACTTATTTTAAATTCACTGCGGGAGCTTGCTTATTTAAAGGTATCATCCAAGATTCCTCTAAAGAGGAAAAGGGGCATTAAAAAGATACAAAAATCAACACCAATTCATAAGAACCTTGTACCCCTATGTTCACAGCAGCACTATTTACAATAGCCAAGTGCTGGAAACAGCCTAAGTGCCCATCAGTGGATGATTGGATCAAAAAACTTTGGTACATTTACACAATGGAATACTACACAGCAGAAAGAAAGAAGGAACTCGTACCCTTTGCAACAGCCTGGATGGAACTGGAGAGTATTATGCTTAGTCAGTGAAGTAATAAGCCAGTCAGTGAAGAACAAATACCATATGATCTCACCCATTACAGGACAATAATGAACAAAACAAACAACAAGCAAAACAGAACCAGATATATGAATACAGTGAATAGGCCTTCAGTGGTCAGGGGAAAGGGGTTCGGGGGAGGGGGGAGGCAGAGGCAAGGAAGGGGAGCAGTTTAGACAAGAACCTAGTATAAAGGAACCATAGACATGGACAACAGGTGGGATTGACTTTGGGGGGAATGGGTAGGTGGGAAGGGAGACAGAGGGGAGCAAAAAGGGGATGGATGTCATACAACAACAATAAAATTAAATTTTAAAAAATAAATAATAAATAATAAAAATTTTCTAAGAGACACAAAAATCACCTTATTTTTAGTTGCCATGTAAATTACATCGGTTATCATTATAAATGAATTCCCTAATTCTTTTCCAATTATATTATAAAATATTATCAAACAACAAATATAAAATTTAATAGTGTTAACTATTATGAATACTATATAACCAAGTGTTCCCGACTTTTCATTTTCCTAGGAAAGAGCGTTTTATTTTTAAACAAAAAGGTCCTTTAAGTATGAAAAGTATAGAAAGCACATAACCTCCGGCATGAAATTCAGATTTGCTAGAAACTCACTTTTTTCCCTTACTGTCTTTATAGGTTCTCAGTTTGCTAAGGACCAAGTGGGCCCTTCAAAGTTCACAGCAGGAGCTGGGCAGCCGTGTGACGGGGCAGCCTGGCAGGTGGCTGGCCCTTCAGGAGAAGCACATTCTGGGCAGGGGTGCCCGCACCCCTGACTCCACCTGCCTTCCGATTGGCCGGCCTTCCCTGCGGCCGCCTGGAGGTGGACTTGCTTTAAGTCAGCCTTGCGGAGCCCCAGAGAAGATTAGCTGACGCTTCCAACTTTCACTCCGGCTGCCAGGAAGCTCCGCATCAAAAAAACGGTGGGTCCACCTTACCCACCGCCCACCCCAGGGGCCTTTGTACACAAACTTTTACACAGTCGCACACGGAGCTCCTAAGCCCCGACTTGGCCACAACACGCTTGTATTTTCCCTGATTATTATTACCGGGAGGTGACCCCAGCAGCACAGCCATTTCTTTCCCCCTGGAAAGATACAACACAGTGGCCATTTCATTCCGCAGTCACGCAGCTCCCACACAATAAGGCGCACTTTTCTCCTTCAGGAACAAAGACGTTTTATGCGTCTGTGAGTGAGGCCATGACGTCCTCCATTCTGCGTCCGTGACCCGGTTCTGCGCTCCTGTGCCGAGCGAGGAGCTTGGCACCAGGCGCGGCTGTCTGATGACAGCACACGCACGGGTAACAAACAGCACTTTGTCTCAGCACACAAGACAAAGGAAACCCTTACGCCCGCCATGACACCCTCTTCTGTTTCTCCCTGGTCACAAGGCCTTGGTGGCCCACCCCCTACATGCATTCACTGGAACCGGCGCCACGTGTGGCCGCAGGGACTGTGTGTGGACCGAGGCCAACAAACATGAAGCTGCACCGAATAGTTTGGGAACTGTTTTCGGTTGAATTTTTCTTTTCCAACAATGTCATTGAAAATAGATTTGGTGGGAGGGGCCGGGGTGGGGAGGACTCTCACCCAAGGAATCGCAAACCCCTTCAAGAAACCACAGGCTGGTTTATGCTCCCGTGAGGGGGACCTTCTTGAATTATTCATATTTCTAGCTCATGAGGGAGGCCTCCTAAAAGGAACGTATTCTCGAAAGAACGTTGTACTCTTTCCTTTCCCGGAAGTTTAAATCATCTCCTAGAAAAGTGGTATTTTTTATTTTTATTTTTTAAGATTTTATTTCATTATTTTTAGAAAGAGGGGAAGGGAGAGAGGCAGAGAGGGAGAGAAGCATCAATGTATGGTTGCCTTTCACCTGCCTCCAGCCACAGACCTGACTGGAGACCTGGTTTGCAACCTGGTTATGTGCCCTGGCTGGGAATCGAACCTGCGACCTTTGGGTTCGCAGGCCAGCGCCTTAACCACTGTGCTACCAGCCAGGGCCGAAAAGTGGTATTTTTTATTTAATTTTATTGTTGTTGTATTACATCCATCCCCTTTTTTCCCTCCCCTCTTAAAAGTGTTCTTAACATGCAGTAGTTCTCAAGTTTAACAGGAACAAACACTGACCAACCTGTTAAACTGAACAGAAAGCCACGTTGGTCACACTAATGAAAGTGACTTTGAAATATCAAGTCTTCACTTAAAAACAAAGTTAGGCCATGAACCCCACTATTCACTACTCGGCAACCAGTTACCAAGAAGGTCTGGTTCCCGGACGGAAGGCGTGAAATGGTGGAAATACAATTAAATGAATTTAAAGTTGGAATCCATAGCTTTATGAAAAGCATGCACATTGCACTTATGGCTGTACCTAAAAATGCTTTAAGAGAAATGAGGGGGACAGAGGGGAGCAAAAAGGGGATGGATGTAGTACAACAACAATAAAATTAAATTTAAAAAAAAAGAGAGAGAAACGAACAGAACGTATAAACAGTATGAGTTGTTTGGGAAATCTGATTGGTAATAAAACTTACAAACTGAGCATCTGTTAAAAAGCAGGTGAAAGGGGGAGTTTCCCCCTTTACTCCACGTAGGACCAGATTGACAAATAAATTTACAAGATGCGTAAGGTGATTGTTTAAAGTTTAAGGCAGAACCAGTTTTCCCATCTCTTACCGGGATGAGTTAAATCTCGGATAACATACCGGTGACCGTAAATCTCCCTGTCGGAGCCCTCAGGCCTTAAAAATGAAGTAGTGAGAAAAGACAGAGCCACCAGGAAGGACCACAACAGGCCAAGTGGGTACAAAATGCTGTAGGAATGGGGTGGGGGGTAGGCAGAGGCAGCTGGGACCCCAAGGGGCAGGGCGCCCCTGCAGGTGGTCCTGCGGGCTGCACGGGGTTGATTTGCTGGTCTTGATTGGGTTTCACCCCAGAACAACTCAAGGGCAAGCAGCTGATTGGGGGGTGATGCCAGCCCATTGGGAGGTCAGGGAAATGCGCAGGGAAAGGGGTCCCCGACAGGGACCCCACTGGGGACCGTCCTCCAGGAGATGGAGCGGCAGCTCTGAGCATCCTTCCAGCCCTGGGACAGGGAGGAAGCTGGGCACTGGTCCTCCTCCATCCGTCACCCGCCAGGGACTGATTCTAGAGTCATCTACCGTCCAGAGCATTAATTCTCTGGTCCTCTGTTCCGCTGGTCACGCCTCGTGCGGTCTTGCCGACAAGGATAAAAACCCAAAAGCCCGTAGGCAAACGGTCACCAGAGTTCCCAGCAAACAGCACCCGGCCCGCAGCAGACATAAAAATGGACCCAACGTGGCATCGACGGTGTCCACCACAGTCTCATAAAAATTGCGTTCATCTACACGTCCCCATCTTCTTCTCTGAAACTTAGTTACTCAAGAAATGAGTCCCTGGTCCTGCAGAATTTCCACGAGACAGAGTAGGCAACCCTGTTTAGCGTTGTCATAAGTGCTGGACACTAACTAGGTAAGAGATGGACCAGATCCCCTCTTCTACTTTTTTTGACAGGAGTCTCTAGAGGTGACGGCATGACATCAGGAAGAGAAGGCCTCTCTGAACTAAAGGTTTGGTGCTCCAGGGTTGTGGGTTCAATCCCCAGTCAGGGCACATGCTGGAATCAACCAATGAATGGGTAAGTAAGTGGAACAACAAAGCAATGATTCTCTCTTTCGGGTGCAGGCTCTCTCTCTCTCTCTCTCTCTCTCTTTCTCTCTCTCTCTCTCTCTCTCTGCAGGCCTCTGTGGGCCAACATCCCCGCACACGTTGGGAGCTGAAGACGCACCCGCAGGAAAGGAACAAGGCTCTCTGCCATCCCCAGGCCTTGGGGAAATTTTCAAGCAGGGTTTGTTGCAACGTGGACCACCCCCCCCGGAGGTGTCCTCTATTCTCCTGCTCCCTAGAGCACCCCCCAGACACCCAGCCAAGCACCGCATGCCTTTCCCCAACGGGACTTTGCTGTGTGACTCCAGGGACACTTCAGTCTCCACTGATTCCGAAGCAGAGACATGTCCCCACTGCCCTACCCAGCACGAGGGATGGGACGGAGGACCCAGGAGGAGCCCTGCAGGATCTGGTGCGAAGCAACCCGTCCCACGATGCCCGTGAGTGGAGAGCTCCGCCACCACTGTCTGGGAAACAGCCTCCCTGGACTTTATGACCCCAAGTTACTTCCAGTTGCCCAAGGCGTGCGGCTATTCAGGTTTACTATAAAGACATACTGAGGAACAGCCGAAGGGAAGAGACACTCCGTACCCTCTCTGGGTGCATCCCGAGTCTAGGAAGGAAGCTACTGCTATGGTGCCCATTTTACAGATGAGAAAAATTGAGGCACAGTAAGCCAGGCTCTCAAGACCACAGAATGGGTGGCTGGCAGAGGCCACATTCCACACAGAGCCGAAGCAGACGCTCCCCGGTGCCCCCAGGACTCACCTCTTCCAGCTGAAGCCCGTTTACCGCAAATCTTCAAGTTCCAGGCAGGGTCTGTCGGTGCTGTATGCCGCCCCACCCCCCACCAGCTACCAGAACGACACTGGCGCATGGGGCAGGTAAACTGGAAAGCATCAAATAATGGCTGCACCCCGTCAGCAGCTCACAGCCAAGGACAGCGGGGCAGGTGCCTCCGGTTGGGAAAACTCTCAGGCGCCTCTGAGGGTCCCTCACGGGACTGAGACCCAGGCGCCCCCTCAGGTAACCAACTTGGGAGCCTACTTGGCTCCTTCCCTCTCCATGTCTGCTCCCTGCTCCCCACAGCTTTCCCGGGATCCCCTCAAAACCCGCAACAGCCAAAACAGCCACCTCTCCATTCCGTCTTTCCTTACGGGGCCTCAAACCCCGAAAAACAACGCACGGCCCAGCTCTACTGGGTGGACCCCCAAACACACGACCACCGGGTCTCGGTGTAAATGAAACCACAGGGCTGGTCCTTCGGTGTCCTTCCCAACGGGCTCCTCTTCGGAGGATCCTGAAAACAGGCACCGAACCCTGAAATCGTGACTGTTAAGTGTTGAACCTAATGTGCGCGGCATGGAAACGTGGCAGCTGGGGAGTTTGAGGGGGGTCAAGAGAGCTGAGTCCCCACCAGAGCAGGACCCCTGTTCCCAAGGGCCCCGCAGAGGGTCCTCGCGGCACCTAAAGAGGCTTCGGGGGTCCAGCTCAGCCAGATGTTGCTTCAAGGAGCAGTTTTGTTTTCTGTCCCAGGCGTTGTGTCACGGGCACCCGCCCTTCCATCTGTGGAGTCCACGGGGTTGGAGATGCATCTCTCCCCACTGGGGCTTCCAGAGGGAAGTGACTCACCCAAGGCCACGCGGCTACCGGACAGCTGAGCTGGGACTCCAACCAGGGGTCCCCCGAGGACAGGGGCTCCTGGGTTTCATTCCGCTCGTCCTCTGATCTGCAGGGAGACCCGGCCCCTGGTCCGGGATCACTGCCGCATGCCAATGCTTGGTGCTAACCATCAGGGTCTGTGTCTCCTGCCGTAGGTCCGGCCCCTCCCAGAACCAGCCGGTTCTCCCATGTCTCATCTTCACCGAGTGACCGGCTCCTGTCCCGTCAGCTCTCAGTGACGCAGTTCGGCCCTCACCATCCATTCGTCCTCTCGGCCCTGGCGATGTCCCCACCCTGCGCCCACCTACCCTCAAATCAGAGGTCCAGGAAAGCAAATCAGAGCGAAAACATTCACGGCTTATGCCTTCGTTTACCCAAGTCCCTGTGGCGTGCTGTCCTCAAAGAAGCCAACTGGCCGGAGGACATTTGTTCCTGACAACTCCGCGCCCGTCTTCCGGTACCGTCCTTGTTCGGAGGTGGCGCTCCCAGGAATTCCCGCTGCCTGCCCACTTCAGCGGCGCCGTGTTCTTCAAGCACCCCGCTAAGTGTGAAAACCCCTAGCGTGTCCAGGCCTCTCCGACGGCAGAACCACGGGCTCAGGGAGCGGATGACCACGGGCCTTAGAACACCGCTCGCGGATAGAAGCACGCGTGTTTAATCCACGGGATGCTAGAGAGGAAAGCCAACTGTGCGCAGGATGTCCCCTGGGAAAAGTAAGTACTGACCCGGCAGGGAAGGCTCACTGAGGTGCTTTTGAAATCAAGCTGGAATCATGAAAACACGCAGGGATGGAGGATGGAAGTGGCGGGAACCCAGCCGGGGGGGGGGGGGGGGGGGGGGGGGGGGGGGGGGGGGGGGGGGGGGGGGGGGGGGGGTGTCAGGTGGTCCAGTGACGTTCACGGCAAACTGCCCAGCAACCTGTAACCAGAAAACACTCCTGCGCTCCCGGAAACAGACCTCAGCCCGCGTCTCCCGCACGGTCACTCTGGACAGAGGGGCTGATGGGTGACGGCCGCCCAGGCGCCAGCAGAGGTGACTCAGGGTCCAGGGGGCTCCTGAACTACAGACAGTGTACCCCAGAGCAAGGCTCCTCCCCGGTCACCAGGACGGACCAGATTTTTAAGTGACTGGAGACTCTCCAAAAGCGCACAGTCCAGGGGCAGACACAGACACGTCTTCAGCGTTCCATCCAGGGCTTCAGAAACGTGCACCCCAGCTTCCGCTGGCCCCCCACCACCACCCCGACATGGTTCAGGGAGAGAGAGGTGAGCCTTCTCTGCAAAGGGCCAGATGCTAATATTTCTCCCCCCGGTCTTCCTCTCGCTCTAAAGCCAGTAAGAAGAACAGATCCTGGGGGGAAGATTTACCAAATAATAAAAATAAAATAAATCTCACGGGGGGTCACCTTGAGAAGGGCAGGGAAGTCAGAATCGCAACCAGGCCAACGCCCTTGGTGGTTTCTGCTGAAAACAAAATCCAATTCTCCACGTTTTGCGGGTGAGCCCTCCTTAGGATATGTCCACATAGGAGAGGCCAATAACATAGTCTACCAGTTCTGTTTACTAGCAGTTTTATTTTCTGGGTAAACACACCAACTACAGCTCCTCGAAATACACAGCGCGCACCCCCCAACCCCCCCCACCCCCGCATGTAACTTTGGAATTGAATATTTACATTCAATTTGTTAATGAAACTGAAAAATTCATGTGAAAAACATCACCTCTCCCCCCCCGTTCCCTGCTTTCAAATGCATTTTTACATCTAATTCCAAGTGAGACCCAAAATGACATTTACTTTAGGGGGAAAACACCACCAGGCATAAGAAATGCTTAGATTGTACCCTGTGCTTGAGAAATGACAAAAATCACAATCAGGCCCTAGCCTGCAAACCCAAAGGTTGCTGGTTCGATTCCCAGTCAGGGCACATAGCCAGGTTGCAAGCCAGGTCTCCAGCCAGGTCCGTAGCTGGAGGCAGGTGAAAGGCAACCATACATGGATGCTTCTCTCTTTCTTCCTCCCTCCCTTTCCCTCTCTTTAAAAATAATGAATAAAATATTTTTCAAAAAACTCTTAAAAAAAAGAAAAATTTACATGAAAAAAATCACACACACACACACACACAAATTCTTGCTTTCAAATGCGTTTTTCCATCAAATTCCAAGTGAGGCCCAAAGTGACATTTACTTTAGGGGAAAAATGTCATCAGACGTGAGAAATGCTAAGATTGTACCATGTGCTTTGGATATGACAAAAAATCACAATCAATTTGGCTTGAACACATCTACATTTGTACCTACCCTGACTTAAAATATAATTCTGTCCTGGCTGGTGGCACAGTGGATAAGGCGCCAGCCTGCGAACCCAAAGGTCGCTGGTTCGAGTCCCAGCCAGGGCACATAACCAGGTTGCAAGCCAGGTCTCCAGCCGTAGCTGGAGGCAGGTGAAAGGCAACCATATGCTGATGCTTCTCTCCCTCTCTTCCTCCCTCCCTCCCCGCCCTTCTCTCTGAAAAATAATAAATAAAAATTTTAAAACAAGAGGGAAAGGGGAGAAGTTACCCCAAAAACCTGCATCACATTCCTACACTCCCAACTGTTGCTGTAAGAACTCCAGCTGCGCTCCAACAGAAGATTCTTTACATGTACTGAATACGCCCTTGGGACGCTTGGGTTCCCATCCCTAATGCTGCAGGAAAGAATTGCATTCTGGGTGGAACCTGCACTCTTCTCCTTTCAGTCTCTGCCTGCTTCTCGGCACCTGTTCCCCAACATGATGGAGAATCCCTGGGTTTACACGTCTTTGTCCCTTGGAAGGGAGGGAATTCTTCCCTCAGGGGTCATGAGGCAGCAGGAAAGAAGGACCAGCTAACCAGGAGGTTATGAGTCATTTTACCTTTCCTGTCCCCGAGAGAGCCCACCTGTTTGTGACGGTCCTCACCCCTTACGTGTCAAAGACCCGCCGTCTCACCTTTATCCATGTCTGAAATATGTGAAGTGGATTACTTAAAAAATATTTCAGAGCTGGGGACTATTTACACACAGGCACTGTATTCACATACAAGTCCCATAACACACAAGCCTCCCGTTAAGTGTGCAGTTTGGTGGTTTTTCATATATTCACAGTTGTGCGAACCATCTCCGCAAGCCATTTAGGGTTAGAGACACAACTTCTAACTCCTCGAGTCGGAGGCCAAGGCCCGGATGGGCTGTCACACTCCCAAGGGCACAGAGCTGGTCGGGGAAGGAGCCAGGCTGGACCCCTGGGAATTACGGAGCCGCTGACATCACCCGGGACCCCCGTTCCCCTGCCCCTGGAAAGCTCTACAAGAATGATGACCTGCTGTTAAAATGTCGCTAGGAAACTCCATCCGATTTCTCCATCACGTGGCAGGAGTCCTTAGAAACACGTCTAGAATCTGACCACGCGACGGGCATCATCCGGCCCAGAGAGGATCTGGGGTTCCTTTCTTCGCAGACAGTCCCAGAAGATTTCAGCCCACGTGAAAAGGGCACAAGGAGACCCTCCGCGCATGTTTCATTCATGGTGGGCGTCCCTTCCACTAGGCCTTCCCCACACCGGCAGCTTCCCAAGACGCGCGCCACCCGGTCCCGCTGGCCCGTGGCCGGGAACCAACCTGAATTATCCCAGGGCGAATGCTTTGCGCATCTCTGAGGCTGGCACCCACGACGCCCACACGCCGGAAAAGGACATGGTTTCCAAAGAGGACCTTAGTCCCCTGCACAGCTGGCGAGGACGCGGGCACCGCCGTACCGACAGTCCCCACCCTCCAGGTCACACCACGACGCTTCTCCCCAGAGCATCCTCCCAGCCCTTCCTTCCCGTGCCCCTGCCCCCCCGAAAGCTCCACCCGTTCCAGGGCGTCTACTGAGTGGTCCCACTTACTAAGTACTGAGCTGGACAGGTCCCTAGAGCCTACAGGTGGTTCGCTGTGCATTTTCTCACTCCCATTTGCACCTATATTTCTTGTATCTCCATTTAGGCGGGGAAAAGCCAAACCATCTCCAGCCCTGCCTGGAGTCATGCATGCCCTGTGCCCCAGGTCAGGACACCCCACCTGCCCCCAGACCTGGGACATCAACACCCCACAGACCCCCGGCAAGTGCCCAGGGTCGCGCCCACCCTCCCCTCTCTAACGGGCGGACCCGCGGGACTTCTAATCTCCCGAGAGACCACAGGGTCCACCCAGGGTCCCTAAAACCGGGCGTCTTCAGGGCAGTGCCTTTCAGCCTGGGACTGCGGGGACAAAAATGAAGTCCATCCACCTGGTTCCAGTAAATTGGGGTGCCGGGAGGCTTAGGGGAGAGAGGGAGGGAGGCGCCACAGATCCGGGGAGCAGGCTGCAACCTGCAAGGTGGGAACACAAACTGGCCCGGTCAGTGCACCCCGATTCCTTGCGCCCCTGCCTGTCTCCTTCCCGCCCAACCCCCACCCGCTCCCCGAAACTGCTCCTCATCCTTCCTTCGCCGGTGACGGTGACGTCTCCTGCTCCGGGAAGCTTCCCCGCCTGCGCCTCCCCGCCCACGCGCGGTGCGGCCCGCCACCCTCGGCGCACGGAGGTGTGTCTAACGCTGTTTGTTTACGCGTCGGTCTCGTGTCGGTCTCCGCGTCTCCCGCCGGACCCTCAGGCTCCGGAGAGCCGCAGCCCGGTGCCCATCTCGGGGCGACCCGGGGAGACGGCGGGGGAGGAAGCACGGCGGTGGGGAGCCCCGGCCCGGAGCGGGCGCAGAGCAGCGGGTCCAGCGCGAGGCGCGCGCGCGCGCGCGGGGAGCCCCGGGGACCCGAGACGTGGTGTCCCCGGCCCGCCGACGCCCTCGCTGGGGCCGCGCTCGCAGCCTGTGTCCCCCTCCCAGCGCCGGGCTGGAGAGGCACAAGTGGGGTCCCCAGATGCCCACCCCTCCCACGCGGAGACCCCAGAATTCCCGCCACTGGAGCGCAGGCGGGGGCTGGGGAGGGGCGAGCCGGAGGCCCTCACTCCACCCCCGCGCGCCCGTAGGCGGGAAGCTGCGGAGCCCAGGAGAGGCTCCTGGGGGACCCCAAAGGCCCCGGGGCTTCGGGCGCCCGGCTCCTGAGTCCCCTGCTCCCCGCCCTGCGCCCCTACCTGGCTGGCTTTGTGGAACTGCTTCTTCAGCCCCGCCACCGACATCGCGGCTGCGCCCGGCCGGGCGGGGTGGGCTCCGGGCCGGGCCGGCCGTGCGGCCGCGACGCTACGGGGAAGCGGGCGCCCGGGCGGGTCCCGGGGCGCTGGGGTCCGAGGGGCCCGCCGCCCACGGCCACCGCCACGGCCACGGCGCCCGCCGCTGTCACCCACGCGCACAGGCGCGCACGCAGCTGGCAACACCGCGCAGCTAAGCCCCCTCGCAGCCCATTGGCGGAGCCGAGGCGTATGCAAATGAGGCCGCTGGGGCCGCCCACGCACATTGTTGCGTGGGGACCCGCAGGACCCCGGGGTCGGGGAGACCCGCGGTGCCGCAGAGCTGGGGGAGGTCGGGGTGCCGCGCGCCGCCGCGCGCTAGAGAAGACGCGCCCCCTGGCTTTCCGTGGCCCTGGGTGGGGAGCCGGGCGCCACCGCGCCGCGCTTCCCTGCCACCTGCTCCCACTCGCGGGCAACATCGCCTCCCTCCGGCGCAGCTGGGTTGGTTTCTGTTTTATGCCGGACTCTCCAAAAGGCGCCCAGGAGGAGAGGCCTGTGGGCGGCTGGGCTGCGGCCTCTCCCCTCGTGGCGCGCTGGGCACAATCTTCCCAGGGACGCTGGGCCTTCGGGTAATTGAGTGATAAGCCCGGTGCTCGCGTCCCTAGAGCGCTGAGCCCACCGTCACCTGCGTTAGGAACAACTGTCCCCAAGGAACCCTGAACAGCACGCTCAGCCAGTCCCCCGAGAACCCACCAGGCCACAGACCCAGCTGCCTGGGTGTGTCGCCTGCAGTGTCACTTTGCGTGGGGGCCCAGCCAGGAACCTGGAGCGTCCCGGTTCATCCTCGTGTCCAAGGGCGGCCTCTGCGCTTAATCTGACCGCAAAGGCCCCAAGGGCGCCCAAGACCTGTAACCCAAACGCTGGGTGCTGAAACGCCTTCCTCCCTCTCCTAAATAAAAGAAAAGCTCCAGGACCTCTCTCCTGTGCCAACAGCTCCCAACTCATCTGTCCCTGACTTCGTCCAAGTGAGGATTGGGCTGGGAACTACACCTCCCCGTGTCTCTGTGTCCCCTAATTCCCTTAGAGGGGGTGGGTGGAGATATTCTTCCTCTGACGTGGGAGGAAATGAATGAGTTTAGTGGAGGGCGGATAAAGGCAGCCTTGGGAGAGTTGCTTAGGAGAGGCTGGCCCAGGGCTGTGGGTCACTAGGCTCCGCCCTCCGCCACCCCCCTAGGAGGCAGGGGCCCTGGTCCAGGACTGGGGGTGCGGTCCCCTTGTCCTGGGCTAGCCAGGGATGCTTGGAACGGGCTCATCTGCCTTTTTTTGCCTCCTTGCCCAAGAGTTGTTTAAATAACCACGGGCTTAAAGAAACTTCTCCCTAAATCAGTCCGAATCTGTGTGTTTTATATAGGGGGTGATTCTTTTTTTTAAGGTTTTACTCATTATTTTCAGAGAAAAGGGCAGGGAGGGACGAAGAAATGGAGAGAAGCATCCATGTATATGGTTGCCTTTCACCTGCCTCCAGCTACAGACCTGGCTGGAGACCTGGTTTGCAACCTGGTTATGTGCCCTGGCTGGGGATCGAACCAGCGACCTTTGGGTTCGCAGGCCGGTGGCTATGCACTGAGCCACCAGCCAGGAGTAGGGGGTGATTTTTTAATCAACCTTTTGGCATTTCCTCATGGGTGATAGTATATTCAAGTTTCCCTCTTCAGTTAATTTGGGTGATTTATGTCTTCGTTTCATCAAGTGTAAATTTGTACATTATATTCTCACCTTTTTCACACCCCGGAATAGTTCATAGACATTTTGGCCTTGGTGAAAGTAGTTGTGTGTGTTTTTTTCAATTATCTTTAAAATAAAAAAAAAACAAACAGCAGCACAAATGCTCAGTGATGCCTTTCAGGGACGCCTCATCATGTGGTTTGTTTTTCTTGCTCCTTGTTTTACAATGGACACTATATGAAACTATAAATTCACCTCCCGAGTAGGGTTCGGATTTCACACCTTGTTGCCATTGTGTAGTGTAGTTCTGATTGTTTTCTTAATAAACGTGTTGTTGTGGTTTTCATTCCCTCTTTGGCCCAAATGTTATTTGCAACTGTTGTCTCAGGCCCTGGCGGGGGAGCTCAGTCATCTGACCAACGCCTCCCACTATTCCCGGAAGCAGCAACTAATGAGGCATCAACACGGGAACCACAAAATGATGTTTCCCCCTCCCCCCCCCTTCCCTCTCTAAAGTCAATCGATAAATCCAATTTCTCCGTATTTTTATTTCTTCTACTCACGGCGTATTCCATTTTAGACTTGTCATACGGGTATCAAAACGCATGTCTTGACTTTTTTTTTTTTTCCATAGGAAGATCGCCTTTTCAACTTGGAGAAAAGCCAGTACGTGCTTTTGTGAAATAACATGCTACATCCTAAAACTACTTTTTCACTCCTTAGCCACGTTTCGCACTCACTCTTGCAGCGACGTGCAACTGCCAGCTCTTTGGCAAGGCTGTTCTCACAGCCAGATTTTTCATTTGTTTGTTTTGCGCAAAATAACGTGAGCGTATTTCCGGTGATTTTCTCCTTTGGTCCCTTTTTACTATTTAAAATTTTGTTTCAATTACAGTTTACATTCAATGTTCTGTATTAGTTTCGGGTGTATGGCCTCGTGGTTAGACAGTCACTTACTTTACCAAGTGTCCCCGCAACGTGTCCAGTACCCACCTGGCCCCAGTACACAGTTATTACATGTTATTGACACTGTTCCCTGTCTGTGTTTGACATCCCTGTGACTGTTCTGTAGCCACCAGTCTGTACTTCCCAACCCCTTCACCTTTATCACCCAGCCCCCAACCCCCCCACTCTGGTGACCCTCAAATCTGTTCTCCGTACCTGCAAGTCTGTTTCTTTTTTGTTGGTTGAAATTCCTCTATGCCTAGCCTGTTACGTCAACCTTCATAAATGCACCACTGAAGTCACGTACAGGCCCGGTTTCCAGCAGACAGTCTCCAGTGTCGCGGTAACGGGAGCGCCTGTCCTGCCCCGACCAATAGCTCCAGGGGTGACTTCGGGCTCACCCCAGCTGGGACGCAGCTGCTACTCCTGTCGCTGTCACCCCTCCACTGACCTGAGGACCCTGAGCTCCCCGTCTGCTTGGGGAAGGAGTCAACCAATGTCCTGCTCGTGAGTGAAAGGGCGGGGCTTAGTTAAAAACAGACCCAGAAGCATTCTTCCCCGCAGTTTACTATCCCCCGCGTACCTGGCTGCCGCAGAACGGCGGCGGGAGCGTGAAGTCGGAATTGCTTTCCTTGTAATGCCATTGGCCTCTTGTAACTTGTGCATCTGGGAAAGATGTGTGCCCGCCGATGAGGTAACGCAGCAGACGTGATGAGTCCCAGATGCTGAACATGGCCGTTTGGCTCGACCTTGCAAGGTCACCCCCAGGGACAAACGTATCGATTTTCTTCACTTACTGTTTTATACCTGAAGCTGATGGGAAATCAATACCAGTGCGAGAAAAGGCCGAAGACACCTTTTCACTGGAAAATGTATAGGGAAATACCGAAATACTTGTATTTAAAGCAAAGATGAGGGGAAGGGTACCGTCTCAACCGTGGAAACAAAAATAACTCACGAGTCAATGAATATGCGTTAATTCATTATAATACGTGCCTCTACTTTTTGGGGCTCTATAAAGATTCCGTTGGAATTCTGGATAATGCTCAGATTCTATTTGGCCTTTGTTCGTTACAGATACGCCACTATTATGTTTCGCAATTACCCCCAAAGAGTTCTTCTTTACTTTTAATAAACGGATGCTGAAGGTTTCTGCTGGGAATGAAGAATTAGTGCGCGGTGAGGCAGCTTTTGTAGGCTAGTGCTGCCACCCTGTGGCGACGTTGAGGTATGGCAGGGTAACATCTGGGGTTAGTTGCGTGCTCACTACATTTGTAGGCTAATGCTGCCACCTCGTGGTAAAATTGAGGTATGGCAGGGTAACATCAGTGGTTAGTTGTATGCCCAATACATTTGTGGGCAAATGCTGCCACCTCGTGGTAACATTGAGAAATAGCACAGGTAAACATCTAGCAATCATAAATATGTTTGCACTTAGTTTCTCATCATTTAGTTTTGTAGGTGAATGCCGCTCCCTTGTAGAGCTCATGAGATATTGCAGAGGTAAGTAGAAACCATACTATGTCAGCCAGTGATTATTATCACGCCGTATTTTTTAACCTCACCCAAGGACATGCTGATTGATTTCAAGAGAGATGGGAAAGGTGGGAAAGAAACATCGATTGGTTGCCTCTTTGGACATGCCCCCAACTGAGGACCAAACCCGCAGCCTAGGTAATGCCCTGACCAGAATCCAACCTGCAACCTTCCAGTTTACAGGATAACACTGCCAACAACCACACTAGCCAGGGTTCATGCTATATCTTTTTGTAAGCGAATGCTGCTGTTTTGTGGACATACGTAGAAATGTCTCAAGTAAACCTTTAGGAATATTGAGTAACCAAAATGTCTGTTTAGCTTTTTCTGTAAAATAAAAGACGCCTTTTCCCTTTTCACCAATAATTTTATTGACCTGGATATTTTGAGTATGTTGGCTCTCTCTCACTTTTGACTTCCCGTGGGCAGAGGCCAGGGATGCTGCTAAACATCTTCTAATGCATAAGACAGCCCCGCAGCAAATAATTTTTTAGCAAAAATGTCGATACTTACCAAGAAACTTCACATTCCACTTTTGACACATTCAATCAGTCACAGCACTTTCTCCATACACTGCACAAATCTTTTTTGGTCTTTCAATTGTGTTTTTTCCTTTCCTGAAATAATAACGCATGCATAATACAATGGAAATGTGCATTTTTACCATCTTTGATATTAAATGGCTGCACCAAAATTCACCAGTTTTGATGTTATTTTTAATGCACACTGATATGATAGTGTGCAATACACAATACAATCTAATAAAACTGGCTCAAATGAAGGTATGGACAACTAAGCACTACTAGAGTGACCTTGTGGGAGAAAATGAACTTTTTGGCCCACCCACTATGTATCTATCAATCCGTGCTTAGTTTTCTGCTATATAATGTTTTAAAATGCTGCCACCTTGTGGTGATACTGAAATATGGCACAAGTAAACCGTTAGAAACCATAAACATATCAGCCTTTAGTTTTATGCTCTTTACCTTTGTAAACTGATTATGCATCATGTGGTGATGCTGCGAAATGGCAGAGGTAAACCTTCCAGAACTATGAAGCATATCAACCAGTGTTCAATGGGCTTTCGTTTTGAAAGCTAATGCTGCCATCATGTGGTGAAACTGAGTAATGGCAGAGGTAAACCTTTCAGAACTATGAAGCATATCAACCAGTGTTCAATGGGCTTTCGTTTTGAAAGCTAATGCTGCCATCATGTGGTGAAACTGAGTAAGGACATAGGTAATTAAGTACTATAAGCCTATCAGATAGTGGTTGGTTTTAGGACATTGGCCAGTAATTTCTTTGTCACATACTTTTGTAAGCTAATGCTGCCCCCGTGTGGTGGAACTAAGAAATTGCAACTAGAGGTCATGAAAACTAGAGGTGAACCGTTAAGAACCATAAGCATATCAAACATTGGTTTTCAATCCATTTACTTATATTTCAAAATGTTTAAAGAGCATGCTAGCTCTTTTAGCCTTGTCACAGATGCTCTTTTGAGTGGTGCTGAGTGTACAAATGTTGCTACAGTTTGGATACCTTGAGATCCTGGATAACACCTAGGCCTCTTGTGATCTTCAGATAAGAATGTCAAGAAGGGCTTTCAATCACTAAGGCATCAGTCAGAGACACAGAACAGATAGTGTCTGGTGTCGTGGTGCAAAGGAGGAATTTCAAAAAAAGGGAAAGTGGCTGTTAGAACCAGCAATGGCCACAATCACAGCCCTCACACGCCAGTACCATCCCTACGTAGTCTTTTTTAAATCACTTTCTTTTCCTTCATAGCTCTTTATCCACCTGTGCTATTGTAGTACCTGTTTTAAATTGTTATCACCTATATCTACTACCACAATCGATAAGGCAGCCCTGTTCAATAGAGCTTTCAGTAATGGTGGGAACCTCTGCATGTGTGCTGAATGCCCACTAGCCAACAGTAGCCGTCCGTCACTTACTCACTTAAAAGGTGTCAACTTCAGCTCTCGATCTTTAAAAAAGATTTTATTCATTTATTTTTAGAGACAGGGAGGGACAGAGAAAGAAAGGGAAGCAGCAATATGCAGGAGATACATAGATCAGTTGCCTCTTGCACACCCTGAACCCAGACATGTGCCCTGACTGGGAATCGAACCAGCGACCTTTGGGTTTGCAGGCTGGCGCCTTATCCACCGTGCCACACCAGCTGGGGCTCAGTTTTTTTATTTTACTTCATTTTCAAATATAAAATGCAAGTAGAGAACCCAGAGTCTCAGAGTTGCTCAATAAACACAATCACCTATAACGAATGAATAAATACCCACAAAGAAGGCATTCAAGAACCTAGATTAGCCAGAAGTTGGGGTGATGATGAGGGAAGCGTTGTGGTAAAAGAAGATGGAGTTAAAGGGCCCAGGAAATGTGAGGTATCACTGGTCATACTGACTATTCAAGGGGACGGGAGCTATGGTCCTGCTAGTGCTGACTTCCCTGGAACAGCGTGAGTTGGCAGCCAGAGGTTGGACTAAAGGCCTGGGGTCCTGCTGGGCAGCCAGCAAAGGCAGGAGCACAAGATACAGGGGTTCCCTCCCCACAGGCACATCTGGGTGGATGTCCACAGAGTGCTGTCAGAGGGGACAGAGAAGTTCCTTCTGGTGTGACCTTGTCCCTGACCTCACAGGATGCAGGAAGGTTTGTTAAATACATGAGACATTCTTATTAGTATCACAGTTACACATCCTTGATTTCCCTTGTGGTCACTGCTTGGGGTTGTATCAAAGTCTGTGACCCCAGGCCCTGGCCAGAGATTCGGGCCCTAGGCCCTAATGGTCCGAGTTTCAACATATTCCTCCCAGAGGCCAGCTGGGACTGATGTTCTAACTGTGCCCATTGTCCCTGTTCCCTTTGGGGGAGGGGGTGTCAATCTCCTTTTAAAAATGTGCTAAATGAAGCCCTGGCTGGTAGCACAGTGGTTAAGGCGCCGGCCTGCGAACCCAGAGGTCACAGGTTCGATTCCCCAGCCAGGGCACATAACAAGGTTGCAAACCAGGTCTCCAGTCAGGTCTGTGGCTGGAGACAGGTGAGAAGCAACCATACATTGATGTCTCTCTCCCTCTCTGCCTCTCTCCCTTCCCCTCTTTCTAAAAATAATGAAATTTAAAAAAAAAAATGTGCTAAATGAATATAAGAAAGACACCCATTCTAGGACTCAGAGATAATTGCTATAACATTATAAATCATGGAATCATTCTAATAAAACCTCAATATAAAACATAGACATGCCATTTCAAGAGGGAAGTGCTTTCTAGTCTCATAAACAAAAGTTTACTTTTCTCCACCTGTTTTCTATGAGTCCCCATTTTTCTGGGGGCAAAAATCAATTCTTTGTTGACTTCCCATTTCTCTTTCTACTGCCTTTTGTGGTCGGTTGCCTTTAAGTGTAGAATTTTGACGTGTTGGCAGATGTACCATCAATGCATTTAGTATCTGGTATTTCAAGAATCTCCCACTTATCCTGTATGTGCCTCTAATCATAAAATACATTTTTAAAGCATTTCTCCCTCTTTATTTTGGTTTTAAGATGTTATTATTTCTAGAAAGAGAGGAAGGGAGAGAGGCAGAGGGAGAGAGACATCCATGTATGGTTGCCTTTCACCTGCCTCCAGCTGGGGACCTGACTGGAGACATGGCTTGCAACCTGGTTATATGCCCTGGCTGGGAATCGAACCAGCGACCTTTGGGTTCGCAGGTCGGCGCCTTATCCACTGAGCCACCAGCCGGGGCCTGATTGTTGGTTTTTTGTTTTTTTTTTAATCCGTTGCAATTTAGAACTATGGTCACTAGATGGCAGCAAAGACCGCAAAATAAACCAGTAGCCCTTTCCCTGAAGTGGTTTTACAGCGCGTTGCAATTTAGAACTATGGTCACTAGATGGCAGCAAAGACCGCAAAATAAACCAGTAGCCCTTTCCCTGAAGTGGTTTTATAGCTCGTTGCAATTTAGGATGATGGTCACTAGATGGCAGCAAAGACCGCAAAATTAAACAGGAGACCTTGGCACACATCAACACAGCATTTCTCCGCCTTTCAAGTTCATGCAGAGCCCGTGGGCCACGCAGGGTCGGGTTCCCTGGGTCAGCTGGAGATGCTGTAGGCCCCCAACGCCCAAGATTCTGCATTTCTCACAAACGCCCCGGGGATGGGTGGTTGCTGGTCCAGGGACCTCTCTTTGAGCAGCAGGGTCCCCAGCTGTCTTCCATGAAAATAGTGAACAGGCAGGCCCCACGGCTCCCATGTCTGATGAACTGGCTGGATGAGAAATGGTGGGGTTCCCGACCTGTGCTCCCCTGGGCAGTGGTGACATCAGTTTCCCTCCTCTGCTGCTAAACTTTAGAAACTTATTTGTCACTTCCTTGGCCAAGGTGGGCATAGGATTCTGAGCCCGGAATGGCCAGATTGTGCCCCAGAAGTAGAGTGTACCCGTACCCTGAAGCGTAGAACCGGTGACCCGTGTCACCTTCCAGGGTCCAGGCCACAAGGAGCCCTGGGAATGCAAGAGAGGAAACTCACAGTGTGCATGTGACATACATGCTGGGCCGTGTACACTGTGGTGGCAATGCTGTGAGCTGTGATCTCCGTTTCCGGGATCAGGGGACCAAGGTCAGACTGAGGACTTGTCCCCAATAACAGGTGACAGACCCACCTCCCAGGCTCTAGCCTCAGAAGCCCACCCATCGGCTGGCAAAGAATCAGGATTTGGAGTATTTGAATATCCCTTGCTCTAATGTGCTTTGGGTTCATCCATTCGACACATTTATTGAGTGCCTACTGTGTACCTGGCTTTGTGCTGGGGCTGGGCGGTCAGAGATGAATCCGAGTTTTTCCCACAGGAGCTGATGTTTGAGGGGTGTGGGCAGGTTTCCACGCCGAGCCCCTGAGGCCTCAGGAAAACCTGGACCCTGGAGAGCAGACCCCTCGAAGCGTTTGTCCCTAAGCCAGGTCCTGCAGGGCTCTGGTGAGAATTTGGAGACTTGAGCTCCTTTGGGCCCGAATGGGACCCTTATTTCACTGCAGCCAGTTGGGCCTTTCTTGTCCCCATCAGACTGAGGCTGCAAAAGAGCTTCGTAGGCTTGCGACAGTTGTCCTATCCCGTTCTGTGACTTTCCCTGACTCCTGACCCTTACGGTCAGGCTGGGGACAAGAGCAGATGCAGCTGAAGTGATGATGGAGGGGGGGTGGGGGGCAGGAGGACACTGCTAGCTGATGCTCCCCAGGGCTGTGTGCTCACCTTTATCCAGGCCCTGGAAGATGGAGCTTGCTTGGCCCATCTCTGCACACAGAGACACACACATGCACATACACATGCATACATGTACACATGCGTGCATGCACATACATGTACACACATACATGTGCACACACACACTGACGAGCGCAGTACCTGAACCATCTCCCCCCAAAACCTGAGGCACACGTGACCAACTTGGGACCTTCCCCGCGGGCTGGCAGAGCAGGAAGATGGACTTAAAATTCATTCTGTTTTAGGCAAACCTGACCTAAGCCGTTAGAAACGAGGAGGCGAGGCCCGTGGGAGAGGGCGTCCGATGGGAAGGGGTCACAGCTGGGTTTGTGGGGGCTGCTGAGGTTTGTCAGTCCGGGTTGGGGGCACGAGAGAGGGTCCCACTTCGTGAAAATACTGGGCCCTTAGAATAGGTGCTCTTTTCTAGACGTGCAAGGACGCCGCCTGAAGTCCATACCCGTGGAAGAGTCTGACTGCGTGTACCAGCAACGGGCGGGAGACGCAGGAGTTCAATCCTCACGACCATTTCTGATGATGAGCCAAGGCCCTGAATTTTCCCTTCACAGACCTGTCACCTGCTGCTTAAAGAAATACATTTCTTTAATTTATTTCTGGCCAAACTCACCCCCCTACCCCACCCCCCCGCCCCAGGCAACACATTTAAGGCTGAAAACTTCAGAAACGCCCATCTCCTCCCTGTTCCCCAGCCTGCTTTGCCCTCCCCCAACCCTGACACTTGTCCAATGACGTCACCTGACTTCTATACAGAAAATTGAGTCCATGTGGTGCGAGCGCCCCTCCACCAGCCCCCCCATCCCCACTGGAGTGAATCCTGGGACCCCACCTTTTCCTCCCATACCTCCCTCTGGCTGTGGGGAAAGGGAGCCCCATCTCCTCCTGGCCCCTCTTCTCCGTGACTCTGACCTTGACACAGAGCCCCAGGAGGGGGGTCCCCTACCCACAGGAAGCCAGTGCCGGATGTTGCCCACCCCCATCCAAGGTCTTCAGTTTCAGGAAAGAAACTTGAGCCTCTTCCCGGCCCCCAGAGGACATCGCTGGGCTTCTCCCCTGAGAGCTTGGCTGAGTTCACCTTTTACACGGTCTTCACCTTTAGCTTGCTGTTTTTCCTTTGTTACCAGACGGAAAAGGGGCCTCATGTTTTTTTTTTTAATCCTCACCCAAGGATATGTTTTATTGATTTTAGAGAGAGAGGGAGGGAGGGAGAGAGAGAGAAGCATCGATCCTATCCATGTCCTGACAAAAAAATGAACCTGCAACCTTCCTAATCTACAGGGTGATGCTCCGATCAAGTGAGCCACCCAGCCAGGGCCGGAGATACTTTTGATATCACCAAAGAGCTGTTGATCGCTTTTGGTCGTATCAATCACTACTTTCTCAGACAACTTCGTTGTCCTGTTTCTAGGACATATGAAACGGGTGCCCAGAATGTGTACCCAAGAGATCAAATAGATCTCTTCCGCGTGTCTCAATTTCACTTTGCTATTTGAAAAAATTAACCAATTTAAAAACAAAACCTGCAGAACCGTTGGGTTAATTAATATGCCCAACGCTCTTTGCTTGAATTTAAGGAATATTTCCTGTGGTCTCCTTCCTGCACGCCGTTCTGTCCGCGGTGAAGAGGACTGGAAAGCGTGCTCCCCAAGAAACCCATGTCTGGGAAGGAGGCAGGATAATAAAACCCAGGGGAGACGCCAATAGCGCAGGAGATCTGAGAGGTGACAGGTAAGCCACCTGCAGACCAGATGGGCCTAATGGCCCCCTTCCACCCCACCAGCAGTTTCTGAGGCCCCTGCCGACAGGGCTGGTCCCGGCGAAACGGAGAAGCGCACCCCACAGGCCCGGCCTCAACTGCCTGCACCCCAAGGCCACGGCCCAGGGCAGCCCTGTCAGGGACAAGCTGAGGGGTAAAAGGACTGGGACACGGAGCAGGATGATGGCAGACCGAGGACAAGCACGGAAAAGATCCTGAGGTGACAGATAAATACCGATGGCCCATCGAGGGTGCCCGATACCTTGAGGAACGAGGCCTGCGGGGCAGAGGGGTCAAGTGCATTTACTAATCTCCACCGTCTCTTTGTGCTCCAAGCAGAGGCATTCTAGGACGTGAACATACAGGCAAGACTTGATCGAAGGAAGTTTTGCGTCCCCAAATTGTACAGAACAGCGACGGCCCAAGACGGGGCGTGAGAGGTGCGGTGGCAGACGTGTCCATCAAATTTGGGGAAAAGGAAAACGGTGGCGGAAACAGCGCTGACTCAGTGGGAGTCCCATTTCCTCCTGGGAAACAGAAGGTGTTCGCTCTGAGAACGCTAAGAGGGAGAAGGGCAGGTCGGTGGAAAGCAAGAATGAGGATCAGTGGGGGCCCCAGACACCAAACCCAGCCTGCAAGGCCAGGGAGGGACCCTGCCAGTCCTTGCAGAAGATGGGAGAGAGGTGGTCCAGGGGCTGGACCAGAGAAACTTGGGCTGAGAGTGCAGAATTGCAAGCCAGCTTGGGGGCCCGTTTTCCCTCCGTGCCCCAGCGGGGACACGGGCTCCAGGAAACCTGTTCCAAGAAACCACGGAACTGACGGCCGAGTTAGCGTGTTGGCATGAAGGAGCGTTTTAGAATGTGTGGGGCTCAACGCCTGATGATTAATTGCTATGAAACCAAGCAAACAGCCCTGGCCAGGTGGTTCAGTTGGAACGTGGGCCTGTGCACCGAAAGGTTGCGGGTTTGATTCCTGGTCAGGGCACTTGCCTGGGTTGTGGGTTCGATCCTGGGTCGTGGTGCGTACGGAAGGCAACGGATCGATGTTTCTTTCTCTCTCTTTCTCTGTCTCTCCCTCTCCATTCCTCTCTCTCTAAAATCAATGAACATATCCCCAGATGAGGGTTTTTAAAGAATACTAAAAAAAAAACAAAGTGAACAGAAACGTGATCATTAAAAATGGTACAATAACGAGAATAAAAGCATAATACGGTACATCATGCCTGTGATTATTTGTATAATCATCACCATGGCCATCCAAATGCAAGTTTGACAAGACACAATGACATAACTAAATACAGGAGACAGGGAGAGGCGGTGCCTGGCTGGTCAGGATTTCAAGAACAGCGCGTCCACAGGGGGCTACGGAACTATTCACAGTGATCAGTAGTGACATAGGCATGTTGCGTGGAAATTTGAGGTTTGAAGCCCTGGTCCTGAGCAGGGCAGCGGGGCGCAGAAACTGAGGTTCAGGAAGGCTGGGGGGGCAGAGGGCTGCCTCCTTCCCCGTCTCATTTGACTTTGAACACGATGCAGAGGCGTTGCTTTAGCGAGGAGCAAGTTCCGTTTTGAAAAGGAATCTGTCGGACATTCCTCAGGATTAGGTGTGCGCCTGCTGTTGGCCGAGAGGGGATGAGACCACCCCTTGGCTCCCCCCTAATCACCAGCAGATGTGCGATTTCTCCAGCGTGTAAGGGAGGCCAGAGGCCAGGCCGGGGAGCCAGCCCGGCTGCTGACCAGGTGGGCGGATCTGTCGGCTGTACCAGCCTGGGTCCCCCCCTTCCCTGCGCTCCGACAAAAGGCCACCACTGCCTGGGTGGGTTCCATAAAACCAGCAAAGAGGTGGGTGCCGAGCAGACCGGTTTCCAGGGGCTAAGGCTGCTTGGAGGGGAACAGCCCTTACACACAAGATGCAGAGCTCCCTGGGCAGTTTGGGAATGGATGGGCCCGCTGAGGACTGCCGTCATAGCTTATTCTGCAACATGGAAGTTGCCTCCCACACAGGTCTCCCAGGGGTCCAGAGAAACCAGGGGGTACGCCTTGGCCGTGCTGGGCCCCAAGAGGCAGGGCGAGTCCATGCAGAAATGGAGACAGGGACCCCAACTCCCACCCACTTGTCACTGGTTGTGACAGACAAGACAGGCTTCTGGCTGATTCCCTGGTGTGTCCCTGGTGGATCTTTTCACCTGTTCGTGGCAACCCACATTCTGCCTTTATTTTACAGTGTTTTTCCTGTAGATAGCTTATCGCTTTTTAAATCCAGTGGGACTGGCCCTGGCCTGGTAGCTCCGTTGGTTAGAGTGTCATCCCAACACACCAAGGTTGCAGTTTTGATCCCGTCAGGGCACATATGAGAAATAGCCAATGATGCGTGGATAAGAGGAACAACAAATCAATGTCTCTCTCTCTCTCTCTCAATATCCGGACATTCCTGGTCTCCCGGTGCCATGACTCTGACACTCAGCCCACACCACCCTGTACCCCAGAATGACAGGCTCGAGGTAGGAAGTCCTCCGGTTCCTGGCTGGCTGGCCCTGGGCAAGGCCATTCTCGCCAGCGGTGGCTCTGCCTCCAGTATAAGACTCACAGGAGTGGCTGCTTGTCACCCTCCTTCCAGGGTGCCCCTGCTAGTGCTCTGAGGGACTGAGGTCCTACCCAAGGGCTGGCTGTTGGGGTTCTTTATGCCGAAAGCATTTCTGGAGACAGTCGTGCCTGGAGGCAACCTCCTTCCGTCTCTGCAGAGCCCATGCCGGCGCACAGTAGGTGCTACGGGAGAGGAAGTGGGTGGGTGGGACCATGAGTGGTCCCTCTCCATCTAGACCCTCCCTCCTGCGAGCGGAGAATGATGTTGATCTACGGCAAAGTCTCAGGGCCACGGGTCTGTCCTGGGGTTGCTGTCACTCTCAGGCAGCCTCTGCCGTGTCCCCGCCACCCACCCCGCAGCTCCCGTGGGAGGCTCCGTGGGGAAAGCACTTCCGTGCCAGCCATGCAAATGCGGGGGAATCTGACACGTCAGCCGCCAGCCGCAGCCCAGCAGGTCAATGCCAAGTGCACTAATGTGCTTAAAAGCTCAGGAGCAGCCCAGGCTGAGACATAATGGTCTGAACATCGCCAGGGACACCCCTGATCTAATTTCGAGACCCAACTCCGCTGGGCTCCTGAAGGCGCAATTGGGAGACACGGACAGAGCAGCTCCCCCTGGCCTTGCTCTGAATTTATGGGGCAGAGACGTTGCCAAGAAGGTACATGAGGCATCAACAGGGCTCCCCCGGGAGGGTGAGGTCTCAGAGACTTTAAGGCTGTGAAGTTTCCAGCACAGACCAGGAGGGGCAGAGGTGGGAGCAAGGCTGCCCCTTCCCCGCCCCGTGCAGGTCACCTTTCAGGTTCAGCTGAGAAGCAAATGTCTGTTTGTTTACCGTTCAAGCTACAGTCCTGAAGGGGCCATGAGCTCCTCTGGGGACATTGGAGTATCTGGTTGTGGGGTGGGGGACGCTTTTCTAACCCCTTCCTCAAATACCTGTTCATGTCAGCCAGAACTTAGGCAATTGATCTCTCCGCCAGCGTTTGGTCATATTCACCCTGGATGCGACCCCGCATTTCTAACCACCCCAGCGGTAGACTCAGCACCTGACCGAGAGAGGGCGACACCTCTGTCCTACTCATCCTTACTGCTCACGCGTCGGGAGTCAGCCTTCATACCTAACATCCCTGCCCAGCACAGAGACCTGTGACCACATATATGTACACATATGTAGGGAGAGAGAAATGCAAAGGGTCAAAGTCGAACTCATGTCTACACCGCATTCAGAGTGGAGGACACCGGACACCCTTTGGTTAAGGTTTCCATTCTCCCCCCCCAAATTAATCTGTGGATTCATTCCATCAAAATCCCAAAGGATACATTTTTTTTGTTGTTGTTGAAATAGATGCGTTAACAACGCATTTTTATGGGGACAGGCAAAAGATCTAGAAGAATCAAGGCAATCTTGAAAAAGAAGACCAACGTTTAAGGATACGCATGACTGGATTTCAAGTTTTACTGTAGTAAAACTGCTGGAACCCAGAACATGTGGCGTCCGTGTCGGAATGAATAAATAGGTTAACGGAAGAGAAGAGTGCCCACAAATTGGCCCGGATGCATAAAAGCGGTTGATTTTCAACCAATGCCCCCAACAGCAACTTAATGGGTGAAAAGAAAGGTTTTCAAGAAACAGAGTAAAAGCAGATAAACGTCCATAAATTAATTGGGGATCAATTATTGATTTAGACATAGAAGCCAAGACTGTGAAGCTTCTAGGATTATAAAGACAGGAGAACAGGCAACCATTTCTTCCTCAAGGACACACAAACACACACACAAGTTTTTGATAACTTGTATGGCTGTAAAAGCAAAATATTCTGCTGAGAAAGAAAAGGACCTGGCTGGTGGCACAGTGGATAAGGGGGTGGCCTGCGAACCCAAAGGTCGCTGGTTCGATTCCCAGCCAGGGCACATGACCAGGTTGGAAGCCAGGTCTCCAGCCAGCTCTGTAGCTGGAGGCAGGTGAAAGGCAACCATATATTGATATCTCTCTCCCTCTCTGCCTCTCTCCCTTCCCCTCTCTCTAAAAATAATAAATAAAATCTTAAAAATTAAAAAAGAAAAGAAAAGGAGCCATTGGCTGACCTCCTGCTTTACAGGTTAAGGGCCCTAGACCTGTTTTGAGGTGTTGCAGATTATTGTCCCCTTTTTTTAATCTTTCACGAGGTTTTTCTCTCACACCAGCATGTCTCAGCCCGGACACTGCTGACATTTGGACTTGATGGTTCTTTCTCGTGCTGGAGAGCGCAGGTGATTGTGTTCATGGTAAGAAGTTGGGCAGCATCTCTGGTTTTCGGTTTTTTGTTTTTAATTTGTTCCCACTTTTTTTTTTTAAGATTTTATTTATTCGTTTTTAGAGAGAGGGGAAGGGAGAGAGGCAGAGAGGGAGAGAGACATCAGTGTATGGTTGCCTTTCACCTGCCTCCAGCTACGAACCTGGCTGGAGACCTGGCTTGCAACCTGGTCATGTGCCCTTGCTGGGAATCGAACCAGCGACCTTTGGGTTCTCAGTCCGGCACCTTATCCATTGTGCCACCAGCCAGGGCCTAGCATCTCTGGTTTTTACCGGAAGTCCCATACCCACCCCCCACCAGCTGGGACAACTGAAAATGTCTCAGGGGCAGAACGGTCTCTGGCTGAGAACCACTGCCTTCAACTGAGATCTTCCACAGGATTTCCAATATGTCATAACTGCTCCCCGGGACAGCCTGCGTGCGTTCCCAGTGCAAGCCTTACGTGAAGACCGGATGAGCTGTAATTCCAGTGCTGGGCCACCTCCCCAACGCCTGTCCATCTGTGTCTCTACAAACAGCAAGGGCTCATTGATCTCCGCTCACGGAGTCCATTATCCATTCATAGTCTGACGCTGCGATGTTTGCTCAGATCTTGTCCGCCGTGTCTAATGGTCCCGGGAGCTTACGTGCTTCCTGCCAGGAGACTTCCCCAGTATCGACCTGCTTCTGCAGGGGGATGGGGGTCTCCCGCTCCACTTTGGGGGCACCTGGCGCACAGACATCATAATGGAGCTGGGAGAGTGCGCCATACCAATCCCGTGGGGGGCTCAGGGCTCCCCCTTCCCAGGCTTCCTTCTCTGACATCACTCAATGCTGCGTGGAAGACGGTGCTGGCCTTTCTAGCTGGTTGGAAACCACCCCCACGTTGCCTGGCACTGTGTTAGCAGAGACCTTTTTTCCTCATGTGGGACTCACTGGGCCACCTGGAAGGGCTTCCATGGGGGAGACGCTGGTTCCCTGCATTTCGCTTAGAGAGGGAAATAGAGTACGTGCCCAGCCACTCCTGGGCCGGCAACACGGAGCAAATGCCCAAGTGAAAACGGAGAAAATGAGGAGCCCGTGTGGGGATAAGAGAGGAAAGTTCTACAGAGAGCAGTTCTGTTGGTTCCTCCCTCTGCAGAAATGAGGCTGGTGGCCACACGCAACAGCCACGAGGCAGGGTGGAGGGAACAACGAGTGGGTGTGTCAGACTTCAGGGGCCATTCCTTCTAATTCAGTCCCCTTGGGCCACCCCTGTCTGCCTGTCCTTCAGCCAGGTACCATGCAGCCCACAGCAGACCCCTGATATGTTGGAATCCCCTTTGGGAAAGAACGCAGCTCTGCAGAATGGTCCCAAAAAAGCAACACCAACTCTTATTATCCAACAGTGGACCTGCACCTGGTGACACAAATCTTGAAAAATTAATATGTGTGCACAGGGAGCCTACTTGCCCACATTGCAAGACTGCTTTGAAATCCGTAGGTAGACAGGTCCCTTTGGGTGTTTGAAGGCAGACGGGTCTTCTTTTCCTGAGACGCCGTGGCCCAGGAATGGAATCACGGAGCGTGATCTCCGGGCTTGCGCTGCCTCACCGCTGTTCAAAGCGGCCGACTCCTGCCTCTCTGCCTGATGAAGAAATGC